>ML208299.1:42873-64027 GCA_004369065.1 Pluteus cervinus | reverse complement strand
ACTTGACTTCATCAGCAAATACTGGGAGTGCTACAAGGTGCTACAGTGCTACACGAAAGGGGACCTAACTACACGCAAGGGTACCTAACTATAAATTTTGGCAGGTGCCTGAATCCCAGGGTTTGCTGATGCCGCCCTTCGAGTCCCCGCAACTTGTTCGAAGCTGCTACGTGAACATGATGGTACATGTTCTGGGATGGAATTTACGGCTATCATGTGGCGACAGCCAGCCTATACCACTGTCGCAACGTGGCTTTGGTATCACTGGCCAGTAAGCAGACAGTGCAAGAGAAGGCCATCTCCCAGAAGTACAAGTCGTCTCACAAATAAAGGGCCGCACTTTTGGGACTTGGGTTCTAGATACAAAGCGGGTCGCATGATGTTCACAGTCGGTTCGAGTTGGACTTTTCTCCAAACACCGTAATTCGACGTTCACAAATACAAAACGGGCTTAGAGTTACAGTTGAAGTTGTACATCTGACTACGCTTTGGGCAATATGCCTATATAATGATAGGGCAGCTCCTTTGGCTTGTGCACTATTGGTGGTAATGCATATAAGGCCGGTGTTGGGCGCCAAAAGACTAAATCATCCACGGGACTAACAGTACTAGCACGCGAACCCATATCAGCAATATAATAGCCAGAAAGACGACTAGATCCCGGAATGGGACCTCTTTCGACAGCATCTGTCGTTGCTGTAATCTGAAGCGGCCCCTTCGTTCCCAAGTATGTTTGCGCAACTTCAACGGGTGGAGGGCTCGGTGTAGCGCTTCGTAGGTCAGCAAGTGATCGAGAGGTAGGTGAACCCAGTGGTGTGTGGGTATCTTCATCGGAATCATCGCGAAGCTCCCGACAAAGATTCAGAATTTCAGCTTCGTGTCTGATGAGGCGCCGTCGAGAAAGGACAGCACCTTCAACAGATGACAAAGTAGGAGGCGATTCGGCAAGGGCACTATAATATTGGCGAAGACTCTCGAGTATACCAAGGAGCAATGACGTTGCGAGGCTGCGTAATTCTGGGAGGTAAGCTCCCATATTGTCCGGGTTTCCTGCTAACCACATTTTCAGAGTGGTTTCAAAGTCCTCCTCGAAGTTTTTCATCCTGGAAAGTAAAGTATGGGCGTTAATATATTCCTAACTCGAAAAAGAGTAATAGGAAATACTTACGGAGGATCTATTTCAGACATCGTCAAAATTGTCACAAGAAGAGCTAAGCTCGTCTCGAGAACGGAATATTTGAGATTGATCGTGCTTGTGAAGACCCCTTCACTACCCCATGACTCAAGAGATTCAAAAAGGTTCTTCGTTGAGCTCAGAATGCGGCTGACGCTATACGACAACAGCTACAGTACAGAGGAGTCGGAAACGTTGGTTAGTCAAGCACCCACACCCTGCCAGATGATCTGAATCACTCACTGAATCTCCTTCACATGGCAGCTCGATGGGCTCAGCGTGTAGATCCATGTCAAGCTTTACGACCCGAGTAACGAGATTAGCGTCAGGAAAGGGGTGTTTGTACAAGGAGGACACGAGGGCGCGCTGTTAACGTTGTCGTGGACAGCACAAGGCCACCCACATGCAGGGTTTATACCCTGTGCGCGCGCTAAAACTACCAGCGCTTGATTGCCATGCATTTACCGACTTGGTTGCAGAGGCATCTACCACAACCATAGTACGCAGAAGTGAGCATGGATGTTGCGGTAGGTCGCTCTGCTATACACAATTGTAATACAACAGCGCGTGACAGCGCATTTATTACAAAGTTTTCGACATCTACGAATGCTTCCTAGAGTTACACATGAATGTGTATATTGAACTATGCGTTTGGCAATATATGAAGTCAAAGTCTTGTTGAAAGTCTCCCATTCTGTGAAGTAGGAGATTGACGAGGATACAGACGAGGGATTGATTTTCGCCATGGTCAAAACAGTCGCGAGTAGCCCCAGCTTTTGTCGAGGACGGTAAATTGCGCTCGCGAGTGCCCTCCGTTACCCCATGATTCGAAAAGAATATTAGATGAGGTGAATTAAAAAGGTGAATTCAAAGATATCTCTCGTGGGGCTTATAATGCTATCAATACTATGAGTATGACAACGACAGTGGAAGAGACGTTGCGGAAAGGGCCCCTGCCACTGAACGCGCGTAATCTGGTCGATGAGCACTCACTAAATCTTTCCGTTCTTCTTTTGGATAATCTTCACAAGCCGATTCTACAGGCTGGGTACAAGGGACGTTTTGGTGGTCCTATTGTTGGCGCTGATGTTGGCCTGTTGAAGTGAGGCAAACACCGACTCAGGACAGAAAGTCTGCGTCCGCGTTGCGTTTGGCTCCCACGATAACAGCTTTCCCAGTAAGTACCGTTAACCACCACGTCCAGCACAGCTCACTGGCCGCAGAGATGGTCTATCAGACCCTAGGTCAATTGTTGGATTCCTCCACTCCGCACGGAGGCTCCAGATGGCGGTATATGCGTCGAAAATGGTACCGATATGGAGAGTCGAGACTTGTGGTTAGAATGGGACACTGAAAACCACGTCGAGGTCTGTAATGAGATTGTGGATAACTTGTCTCGCATCTTGCGACGTAGCTTTGTCTTCGAAATCAGCATATATGCGATTGGGTACGTCGTCACAAGCTACGGGGTTTAATCATCTAAGTTCCTTAGAAGGTCTAGCTTCCTGGACATGCGCATGATCATGTTGTGCTGGAACATTCACTCGGGTGATTACTTATTTCATCAAACTCTGTGGTTCATCTTCTTGGGGTTTGAACTTTGCGGACACTTCGAATTCAATTGCGTCGATATCGGAACATAGTGACTTGGTCTCAACCTACATTCTATGGTGAAACTAGGATTCAGCTTGTGGGGATTCGACGTCATGCTATCGTTCCATTCACCGCAAGATACGGAGCACAAGTCACCTCCGCTCCAAACGCAACACAATTCCGCAAAAGCCTACGTAAAAGTACACAGAGGCGCTACATCGTTAGCTACATGGTGCGTATCTTCAAGGATGCCCCAAGTCGTTGGCAAGAGACCTTATTTCATCGCCAAAATCGGGATCCTGTCCCAAGTCATCTGGACACATGGCTTGCAACTTCCCCGTCGCGTCGTTAATAAGGACGGCAGCAAACGCGGCGCGACCGATCGCTTCATCCCACTCCCCTTTCTCTCGTCGAGGTAAGGTGGGGTCTAACATATTGATGGTCCCGAGGGTACGTCCCACGAAATCCCACATGAAGTAAACCTTGCTCTTCCTTGCTGCCGGGGTCATGAACGTCTGATTGACGTTGGGAGCCATGGCAGGGTGGTTCAAGAGCTTATCGAGCAACACCTTTAATGTGCCATGCAAGTTTGCGTAGGCAGGGGCTGCGTTGTTTGGGGTGGGTGCCGCGGTAAGATTATCGGTGAACTGGCGACGCGTCGTTCTGTATGGGTCCTGCATTATGAATTATGTGTTGGTGTAAAGCCCTGTAAATTCGATCAGAAAGTCAATAATTGAGACTAGAAATGACCACACTGTGATTATGATTATCAATTTTGACGAGATGATAGAGTGAAGAGAGTGGAGTGCTCTGGCGTTTGGGGGCATCCGTTCGCGGAGGTTTATAAGGACAAATGAAAGTTCCCACGGGTCGCGTCACTGCAGGAGGTCATAATTACGCAAGGGTTTGTTACGGTTCGTCTCGAGCGGCGGCGGCCAATTTCCTCCTGACTCTCTCCCCGTCTTCCCCCACCATTATCTTCGATTCATGTCAGATCCTCGAGCTTATCCTTCTCAGTCAAGGACGCACAGCATCCAATCTCGGCAGAGCAATCACTCAGTAGCATCGACTAGCAGCAAGAGCGAAAGGGACAAAACGAAGCAACAAGGGCACGTAAGTATACCTAACATCATTTATTCATCTATATATTCCTCATCCACCCGCTTATATATTGTGTATAGCCTGCAGTAGAGTCTGCAGTCACTCGATTGCTCGTGTCCATTAAGCAGCTCCTTGAATCGCTAACTTCCTGGAGTCAAGGCAAAGTAGATGAAAACTACATTAGCGACGTCTATGTTCGCCTGGGTAATGAGTTTAATGCAGCCGTAGCTGCCTTTAGCGCTTTCTCAATCGATATGGGGTCAGTTCGGCCATTCAACTATAGCGCATTGTCCTCATTTCATAACTATCTTTCAGAGAGCTGCTGACCGTTCCGGATGATTTACGCAATGTTCTGGAGCAGTGTCTAGCAGAGGATGCGACATCCGATAACCTCGAAATCTACCTTCCAACGGTACGATCCATCATAACCAATCTCTTGACGGGATTGCGAGGGAAGCAATCTCAATATCGTCGCATTATTTCCGACAACCGGCGATCAGAGGGATCTTTGGGTCACGAGCGAGCAGAAAGCACCAAGTCACACCGCTCTTCGCGCAAAGAACAACATCGTTCGTTGAAATCCAACAAGGAGGGAGATCGACCTGATAGCATATCCCGGAGGAGTGGTACCTCGTCCAGCCGGAAGGAGCTCCCTCCACAAAATGGCGACTACTATTTCATTGGTGGATTTTCTCCGAGCGTAACAGGTGAAGCTGCCCAGTTTCCAGCACCAGAGGAAGCGCTACAGTCGACTTCTTCGCCGCCACTGCCACCCCAAACTCAACCGCCACCCCCCGAGCATACTCCAACACCGCCTCCCCAAATCTCTACGACCACTGTGACGAATGGTTTTCACTCACCGCCACCACCCATGATATCGCCCGAAATCAAACGGTACTCGCTATCAGATCCGCCCATGCAAATGCAAACCCCACCACCAGTCGTAATCGAACCCTCCACTCCCGTGAGCCCTGAACCTCGGAATGGAACACTCTCGCCTTCCCCTGATACACCACCAATCGAATCCCCACCTGCAGTAGCCAATTCCCTTGCTGCATTGAAGAGTGATGTCCTTGAACGTCGGGCTTCTAAACGTTTCTCCACATATAATATCTCCAGAATGACTGGCGGGCGTTCTGGACGGAATAATTCTAACCGCCGGTCACTTGCGGTTGGGTCAGCGTTAACGCCAGGTGAATTGGCTGTGCTGACCGAGGCCGATGATGAAGGCACTACGAGTGCTGCTAGTCCTTCTGTGCGACGCACGGATAGTGGAAGAGGACGTCGTTCGGTTTCGAGAGGTGCTACACCTGATACAAGAATTGACACCCCGCCTGTACCACCATTACCTGTTACCCCACAACGCGTAACGCCGGAGCCTACAATTCGGAAGGAAACGTTATCGCCACAACCGACGGCTGTGCCTCCCCCGCCTGAGGTATCAAAGGGTCCTCATAAGATCGCGGTGTATTTGCAGTTGGGAAGGGAGGTAAAGAAAGTTGTGATAGAGCCAGGGTTATCGTTTTCTTCGTTGCGCGTCCTCTTTGTGGACAGGTTTTCGTATAACCCTGGCTTGGAGAACTTCCCTGCAATTTATATCCGGGATCCACACAGTGGGGTTCAATATGAGTTGGAGGATATTGAAGAAGTGAGGGAGGGTTGTTTGTTGTCTTTGAACATCGAACGTACGTCTTTTCGGCCTCGTTATTGTCTCTAAGGCTGATGAGATATGCTCTAGCTCTGGACCAAATCAAGCAACATGTCGAATCTCAGATAACTGGGATATCTCAGGAGATTAAAGAACTCAAGAATCTAATAGTGTCTTCAAATCGTCCTGATCCACCAGCGCCCCCAAACATTGTTGGTCTTCCGTTGGCGGAGAGTACACCTGCGGCTCCACGTCCTACAGACAAGCAATTCCAGAACGTTGCTCGACGCCTCTCTCGATTTGTCGCTAATTCTTCATCCCCACTCGCTTTCGGCCAAGCTACATCCCCACCTGCCCCACCGTTCGTAGTTCCACAAATAACCGGGCAGTCACTAACGCCTCAAATGACTGGTGGCTCTGTTTTATCTGACTATTCTGGTCGGGTGATGACGGATCTCAAGACACAATTCGATGAAGTTCAAAATCTTCGAAGGGATCTCGGGATTATGCGACAGCTTTATACGACTTTTATGAAGGATACCAAGGAATCATTGGATAACCTCCGGAATCAGACGAAATCGGTTAAACAATTGGCGTCTGCTAATGTCGGCGGGGCTAGGGAGTATATCGATTCTGGGAAACGCAAATTGGATCAACGGAGTCAGAATGTTCTGACGGAGGTTGAGAAACTCCAAGATCTTGTTGAAGGGATAAAGGAGGATGTGATTAAGCGTCAGGTTACGCATAAACCACACATCCTAAAATCCATCAAGAAGGATATTGATACTACCGCTGCGGAGCTGGAGAGTCTCAAGGAACATATCAAGACGATTAAACCGATGTGGAAGAAGACTTGGGAAGAAGAGTTGCAGAATATTGTGGAAGAACAACAGTTCTTGACGCACCAGGAAGAGTTTTTGATGGATCTGCTGGAGGACCATAAAGCTGTTCTGGAGGTTTATGGGCATGTGGAGAAGATTATCAACCTGCGTGGTGTTAACCCTGGTGGTGGACGGGGACGTTCCCGTGGATTCAAACCACCACCTCCAGACGAAGGACACACTGGATTGGGCACAGTCATGCTGGAGATCAGGGGTGCCAATGTCGATCCTGAGAAGAGGATGAAAGCGATTGAAGCCAGTCAAAGGAGTCGACAGAAAGAATTGGCTGCAAGGTCAGATGCGGATGAGATGAAGATGGAGTTGTCGGATTTTGTGGTTGGGAAGAAGTTGAAGATGACGGGAGGAGCTGAGGAAGCGGAGAGGGTTAGACAGAAGAGGGATGAGCAGACTTTGAAGGCTATGTTGAAGCAGGAGGGTGGTGGAGGGACGCCGCTGGCTCCACAGATGACGGGAGGGAGTTTTGCTTCAGATGGTGGGTATGGATTTGGCGGACCGTCTGTGGGTACGCCGCCGCCATTCTGATGGACTGGATTGTTGGTTTTCTTCGCATTTTCTTCTAGGCTTCAGTGGACGGTGTCGATGAATTCTTTTACTGTATTTTTGATTCTTTTTTTTCTGTTCTGCTATGCGTTCCTCGGATCCTCTTTCGCTTGTGCTTACTTGTAGGTCTTTACGTTGACCTGGATAATACCTACTTTTTAATGGTCGATAGTACCGTTCTCTTTTCATAATTGGTTGGTCCTGATATTATCAACGGCGTACAGTATACGAGTAACTCTATAATGGGACGTAGGGGACGTGCTGGTGGAAACGATGGAAGCTACTCTCCGACAGGCTCGGGGGCGGTTGTATCCCAAGTTCATAACGCACAGTGTTCACATGAAATTATACGGATACAGTGCAAACTTCTGTCGTAGTTTGGTTCCGAAGTGTTCTATATCAGCTGTTCCAAAAGCTTGTCATTGTGTCACTAGGAAGCGCACAAACCGACAAAAGTGTATCCTCCAGATCCGTCTCCCTCTGGCACAGGAGGACATGGTACGAAAGGATGAGAGGGGGTATCCCCGTCCTACAGTAGGAACTCAAGGTATTGTGAACAGTCACTAGTCACTCACCAAACTGGGTTCGTCGAGTTCGAGACGCGCAAATCGGTTAATTTGAGACGCGTAAGATTAGCGTTTCTCGTAACCACCAACCACACTTACTCAACCTATCGTCGACGAGTGACACAACCGCGACCACGGATGTCCACGTCAATTGTGCATCCGAAAGTCTCTGCCGCCGCCATGCTGCTTTACAGCGTGTTCACGCCTGACAACGTGGACGCGCTTTAGTCGAGTTGACCGGCCACTCACCGAAATTGAACACGTTTTCTCGGTGGACCCTGTGTTTTCCAAAGAGGATTTTAAATCGGGTTTGTATGTTGATTCTTTACCTCTTCTCGAGTGCATACTTATCATCAACCTTTCAAGTTAACCGTTAACTTGAACTTCGAAGACGCCTTACCTTCCATCTGCGTTATACATACGTTCTAGGGGCAAACGCTATCCCCTCACGCACCTAGCAACTGCTGCACGATCCTGCCCCGACGACGACCAGACAAGAGAGAGTTTGAACTTTGAAGGCGACGATATTTTGACGTTGGGCGCACCTACGAGCGACGCACTGACGACGAAAGGAACCTGAACCAACAGGGTAAATTACTTCCTTTTCGGAGCAGCATTGAACTGACCATGGTTGCCTAGATTAGAGTATTTTCCCATCTGGACCGGCCAACTGCACCTTGTACTTTGCCATTTCAACGTGTTCAACTTGTTGCTTGACCCTCGCTGTCCAGCTGACCCACGTTTCCACAACTTTCCCTCCTTGTCACTGTCGCGCTCCCACAACTGTCTTTCCTTGTATTGCATTTTTTTCCAAGTTCAACAAACCAACCCCCAACGACCCCAAACGCCACGCCCCGTACACGCGGTCATATAACCAAATCTCCGCAGTTTCGCATTTCTGACCGTTGAACCCCATCACCGACCTCGTCATTTCTTTGGCCCGAATCCCATCCCTCCTGTACCCGCAGCAAAGGTCATCAGGACTAGCGGTACGCGCACTAGTTCGGATTGCGTTCGTATCGACGAAATAACTTACCACACGTTCTGTTTAGCCGCCAGAAGGATTTCCAACTTTTTCTAAATATCCATCGCGACGCGCACACTTGGATATCGAGTCTATCTTTAGTTTCTCCACTAACGGCTTCACGCTCGACCTCAACATCTCGTCTTATCATCTCTGAAGACCACAGAACCGTTCAACGATGCAATTCTTGCCCTTCAGTCTATCCTATCTGATTCTAACCCCCCGTCAAGTCCGTCTACCCGGTGACCCATCGTCACCTCGTAGTAGAGATAGGAGGGGGTCGAAAGATAGCAGTGGAGGCAACACAACGTCTACTGCCGGTACATCAAGGAGTATGAGTAGATCCGCTACATCTGCTTCGTAAGTCTCTATCCTATCCATCTCCAGCGATACAGAGTGCGAGAACACCTTCTACCTATGCTTTACTTTGGGAGAGGGCACGTGTGTCCCTTTTGCTGTCCCCCATCTTATCGACGCGTCGCTTCTCTACATTAGCTTTCCTTATCCCCTTCTATACTTCCATATACCCGACAAGTGATATGCTAACCAAACCCTTGGCTCCCTTCTAGGTCATCGCGTTGGTCATCCCGGTTTAGACGCGCTCTCCATTTGAACACCTACAAATCTGCGTCTACCACCTCTGTCCCCCCCGTTGAAGCCAGCCCTCCTACTCTACCTCACCTCCCTCCACCGCCTATTGCTTCCACATCCTACTCTCATGCGAGGTCAATGTCTCATCCAGAAGTCCTCGAGAGTATGGTTGGCGGAATACCCTTCCCCTCTCTAGATTCCCGAGACGAACTAAACCACCACCGTCGCCATTTCTCGCACGACTACGATCAATACCACTACCATCGTGTAGCGGGTGAATTCGGTCATCTTCCTACACAGAGGAACAATGAAATGTCCTTGATTGACGCTGCGGCGACGGCTATTGCTGTTGCCTCTATTGGTAGGGTTGTCGAGGATATTGGGAGAGGTCATCGTCCTGTTGATGATGAAGATGAAGAGGAGGACTATGGGACGGAGATTACCCCCATGGGTTATGCTATCTGAATACCTGAACACTTTACGATGTTCAGTTATGGTTCCAGAAGACACCCAGATATGCATTCATAACCGTTTATGCGCTCCCTTCTCCTCTGGCCTAGCTATCGGTTAGTAGGCTGGTCTATGCCCCTCGTCCCTCCCTCTCTACCCGCAACCCGCGGGCTGCACGACCCCTCCACCGTCTACGTTTCCGTGATACTCTATAGTATGCTCTGTGTCTTGTTACTCTATGCGCTCAGTTCTGTTGTCGTTGTCTTGCTCTGAATCTCTCCCTTTGTATTGGACTCTGCCTGTCAAGCTTCCTTCCTACGCTATCTCCCGTATCCTTTCATCGTCCACACTTGTACGCTACAACTATTTATTCATTTCTTCCAACTCTTCTTCCCTTGTTCGTTCGTCATCCTTCTCAAATCTTCCATTCTTCTTCTCAATTTCTCGTTTCTTGGTACCTTTCTCTGAAATTCCAAGTATTTTATTGTGGATATGGAAAACCATCCTAGGGATTTGGGGATCCTTACTCCGCTTTGTCTTGTTGAGCTACGTTATTTAATTTCAATCCGTCTGTTGTCTTTTCTTTTCCATGGCTTTGTTCTGCGTATGCTACATTTCTCGTTCTCGTCCTTGTTCTCGTCCTGTCTTGTGCCTTGCTCGTATCCATTGTGTCCTGAGTATGTGCTTTGCTCTCGTTGTCACTTCGCTGGCTGTATCTGTCTCCTTTGTCCGTCGCCACCACAACTTTATCTCCACTTTTCCGAATCCCTTGCGAAAACCTTCACACCATTCTATAGCCCTATTGCGACCTACAGTTTCTGCCAAAGTTGTACTACCTATATGCGCTAAGTTCCGAATGTGCTATCTACCCTCAAGTTCTGTCTCGATACACACCCTACGCTATATATATTTCTTGATCACCGAACCCGTATTAGCGCTACTTTACTCTCCATATATCGTATGTTACAGTACACACCTCTTTTTGTCACTCCACACTGCTAAACATCGGTGCCCTGAGTCTGAGTCGTGTTTTTTTTTGCTAGCGCATCGCTGCTGGTAACCTTCTGTTCATACCAGATCAGCTCCCCAGTCAACGTAACCTGTTCCAATATGCACTCACGACTTGGAATCCTCCTGAGTGGTTTCGATGACCAAAAACGGATTCGCTTCAAGGATCGCGACTTGCTTCTGAACGCGTCCATGACCTCAGCCCAGCTCCCTCGTTCACCATGAGTACCAGCCTTGCCCTTGCAACTAGAACTGATGCGATAGTGGGTTTCAAGCAGTCTAATGCGGATATATCATTATCCAGCACGCACCTTTGGCCTTCGAGGCCGACACACCAGCAGATACCGAGGATCTCGCTCACTTGGACCCGGTCAAATCAAGTATCACGAGCGTTGGGAGCTCACGGGAGGAACGCACATCTGCTGGCACCTCTGCCGCCGGCGTTAGATATACCGCTTTGAAGACCAATCCACCAGTTCATCCACGCATGCCTCCAGGTCCTATAGTATGTTGTCTTTCTTCAGCCGTCTAGGTTAACTCGAAAGAAGGGCAAAAGTCGGTGCTGATCAGTCAACGTATAGTATAGTTTCCGAGTTGCATGGGAGCGCCTCACATTCAAGTTGACGAACTGCTGGTATCTGTGACTCGAAGTCGGAAACATAAAAGCCAAAGATGTTAAGAGGCTCCAGTGCTGGATCATAGTAGGAAGGTGGTTTAGGTCGGTCAATCCATTGTCGTCCTGAGCGTTAAAGAGTGTTGACGTCGATTTGCGGTGGGCTCGTGCGTGCTGCGCAGGTCAAACTTTGTCACTGCGGCGAGCTCATGCCAACCACGTTGCAAACACAACTTGCACTCGTACTACCACCATCGACACCATCGACACACATAGCAAACTTCTTGACAAGCGAAATATAATGGCTTCTACCCAGCGTACAAGCTATCCAGCCAATGGGCGGTCATCTGAGTGAGGACTATCCTCTTTATGATAATTTGCAATGACGACCTTCGTAACTTAGGGTTTCCTTACACCTCACTGGTTGGTACTTTGTCAAGACATTTTCGGTGATCCATTGACTTTGTCGATAGAAATCACCGTAAATATTCATAACCGAGCAAAGTACCAAATTCGTTTGGAATCAGTTATACCTGCGTTATCCGGAAAGCCAACGAGTAAAGTAATCCACAAGTCAAATGTTCAGCACGTTGCAACTCGAGGGGATGTTGTTTGGGCCATTGACCAATCTTTGTATGCTTATGTTCTGTCCTATGTATTGCTCTGGCCTACTAACTTGGGGTCAGCCCTATCAACAATTCTGAAATGCTCATCAAACTCTTTATAAGTCACCATTTCAGCTCAAACAAATTGGTGGCACAGTACAAACTTTCTATTGATAATGTTCTGGAAGCCTTTTTTGATGCCAAAACAGATGGTGGGTATCCAACTCAAATTACACAAGCACAACAATAATGTGGCATTTTTAGAGTTTGAACTTGACATTCCTGGAAGCCCAGTCAAAGCAAAGTTCAAAAGGGTATCTCTTAAGTTCCTGACATCTATAGCGTGTACTAAAGCCCTTATAGGATTCTCTATTGAATTTGCTGAAGCAGGTTGTTCCCCCAAAGGCCCTAGTGCACAAGTTGGGTAAGGCTGAGCAAGCAGTCAATTTAATCACCAGTGTTGCTAGTGCTTTTAGCCAGGTATGATCTGAGAACACAAAAAGTATAAGGAGTTTGGCTGACACACTTCAGTTTGACCCAACCTCCATCTCTCAGACAGTTCTTAGTTTGATTAGTTCAGTTACTGAGGTAAGGCACACACCAAATTTTGAAAAATGTTGGTTGCATCATTTTTCTTGTAGAAGTTACAACAGCAAAAGGTCTGCTATAGCAAACTGTCTGACCTGGTTGATAGGATGGCAAACTTGTTGCCATGCTTTCAGAAGGTTGAAGACTTTGAGTGTTGGAATCTTCTTCATAATGTAGTCCAGGATATTTTAAACCACATGGAAAATTGCTTGCAGGTCATTGAATCATCCAGCAAACAGGGCTTGACTGGCAAGTTTATTGATCTTCTTATGTTATGCAATGCTAACTTTGTAAATTAGCACAACTCCTCTCATTTTCTTTCTCACCTGATCAACAAGACCAATTTTCAAAACTTTCCACAGATTTTGATGACCTATTGCAAAGATATGATATTGCACTTAAGTCTGAACTTGCATTTATTACTGGTTAGTAAACAAGCATTTATACATATATGATTTAACATTGCCTCTAGTCCAAAATGAAATTCTCAAGCACCTTGAAAAGCTCAAATATGTTGGAGCATCACCAGGAGATATTTGTTTACCAGGCACAAGAGTTCAAATTCAAGATGACATTTTGGTTTGGGCAAAAACAGGCCAAAAGAGTATTTTCTGGCTTTCTGGCTTAGCAGGCACAGGCAAAAGCACCATAGCTGCTACTCTGGTTCAAAAACTTCAGTCTTTGAGTATGCTTGGAGCATATTTTACATGTAAAAGGGACAAACCAGCTCTTAGCAGTCCAGTGCAGTTGCTCCAAACTATATGCTATGAGCTGGCCTCTGTGCATAGACCATATGGTAGATTAGTGTCCAAGGTCATTAGAGATGACCCTTATTTTGGCTTTGGAACTCCTAATATCTCCACACTCTTCACAAAGCTGTTTGAAACACCTTTGAAGGGGTTATGTGGTATTGGAAGAACAGATTTAGTAATAGTGATTGATGCTCTGGATGAATGTGGAGACAGAGTGCAAAGAATCGAGTTGCTAAACTGTCTTTTGCAATTGAAGGACCTATGTTCTAGAAGCAATTTGAAGCTCTTGGTTTTAATTACCAGCAGATCCAATGAGGAAATCAGAAAATTGCTTAGACATAGCTCACAAATGCATGAAATAAAGTTGTCTCAAAGCAGTGATGATATTGAAACATTTCTCAAGCAGAAGTGTGCAGATATCAAGGAGATGAACAATGCAGATATCACAGAACTTGTAACTGCTGCCTCAGGTCTATTTATCTGGGCCCAGATAGCATGCACTTATCTAAAAGGCAGAGTGGATTACAGAAATGCATTCAATACACTTCTGAAGCCCACACAGGCAACTGGACAATTATACTCTCTTTTGTATAAAACATATGAAACAATTCTATCTGAAGCTATTCCATATGACTCACAAGATGGGCTTCTCTTTCAAAAAGTGATGGGTTCAATTTTTCTTTCAGCCAAGCCTCTTTCTTTCAGTGAATTGATTAACTTAGTTGATGCTCCTCAACAAGCAGTTGAAAACCTCATAGAGAAGTTGCATGCAGTAATATTACAAAACTCTCAGGGAATCCTCACAGTCATACATGTGTCATTTATTGAATATATCCAACAGGGGGAGTGTCCAAGTTCATTCAGAGTTCATAGCTCAGATATACATTTTGGATTAGCCCAACAATGCCTGCATATACTACAAAACCAACTGCAATTCAATATTTGTCATTTAGAGTCATCATATGTTCCAAACAATGAGATTAGTAATCTACAAGACAAGATTGAAAAATATATCAGGCCAGAGCTACAGTATGCCAGTTTGTATTGGATATACCACATTGTATGCATTGATCCCAAAGTAAGAACACAACTTGACAAACAGTTGTTGTCTGTGTTTTATGGGCCCAAAGCATTGTATTGGATTGAAGTTGTGTGTTTCTTGGATCAAGTCTTCCATATCCTGAAGGAAATAACTAAGCTGTGTGCTCTAAGAGGGGTAGGTTGTTTATGCAAAGATTATTTTTCATAACTAATAGATGATTTAGAACACCAAGATCTATAATCTGTTTTATGAGATTGGGCAGTTTATTGACAAATTCAAGGGACCAATTCAGATTTCAACCCCACATATTTACATATCAGGAGTAGCATTCATTCCTGACAACAGTGTGCTGAGATTGGCACTGAATGAATGGACAAAACGGACTGTGCGATTGAAATCTGGAAAGCTCAATAGATGGATATCAGAGCTTGAAACTGTGAATGGTCTTGAAACAGTATTTTCAGTAGCATACTCACCAAATGGTAAACATATTGCTTCTGGATTAAATGATACTACTATTAGGATCTGGGATGCATCTAATGGCCAGTCAGCCATGCAACCACTTACAGGCCATACTGGTTCAGTCCAATCAGTAGCATACTCTCCAAATAGCAAGTACATTGTCTCTGCATCACATGATAAAACAGTTAGAATTTGGATTGCAAGAATTGGTCAACAAGCTATACCACCACTTGAAGGCCATACTGGCCCAGTCTCTTCAGTAGCCTATTCTCCAGATAGTACATGTGTTGTTTCTGGATCAGAGGATAAGACTATTAGAATTTGGAATGCAGTAAGTGGTCAGCCTTTACAACTACTTATTGGACACAATGGTGCAGTATGGTCAGTAGCTTATTCTTCAGATGGAAGACATGTCACTTCTGGGTCTTCTGATAAGACTGTTAGAATTTGGGATATACCAAGTGGTCAGCTAGCCTTTCCAGCACTTAAGGGACACAGTGATTCAGTGTGGGCAGTGGCTTATTCTCCAGATGGCCAGTATATTGTTTCAGGGTCATCTGATAAGACTGTTATGATTTGGAATGCACACAATGGTCAGCCAGTTCTAAAGCCCCTCAAGGGTCACACACGTCTAATAAAATCAGTGTCTTACTCTCCTGATGGCAGATATATTATTTCTGGATCATATGATGTTACAATTAGAATTTGGGATGCAGCCAGTGGACAGCTAGCTATGCAGCCTCTAAAAGGTCATAGTGGTGCAATATGGTCAATAGCTTACTCTCCAGATGGTAGACACATTGCTTCTGGATCCTCTGATAAAAGTATTAGAGTATGGGATACAACTAGAAGTCAGCCAGCCATGCAGTCACTTGAAGGTCACAGTTCTGCTGTAAAGTCGATAGCTTATTCTCCTGATGGAATGTACATTGTTTCTGGATCACATGATAAGACAATCAGGACTTGGAATGCAACTAGTGGCCATCTAATTTTAGAGCTATCTGAGGCACACACTGATTCAGTGCATTCAGTAGCTTATTCTCCATGTGGAAATTATATTGCTTCTGGATCCTCTGATAAGACTATCAAGGTCTGGGACACAAGAAATGGTGACTTAATTTTACTATTTGAAGGTCATAGTGGCTCAATATGGTCAGTTGCCTACTCTCCAAATGGTGAAAGCATTGCTTCTGGGTCAGATGATAAGACTATCAGACTTTGGAATACAATGAATGGTGAATTGCTATTACCCCCATTTGAGGGTCATAGTGGATCAATATGGACAGTGGCTTACTCTCCAAGTGACAAGCACATTGCTTCTGGATCATCTGATCATACTATTAGAATTTGGGATACTAGTAAAGAAATGGCTCTAAGTACTTTGAGGGGTCATCATGACTCAGTGTGGTCAGTATGTTACTCACCAGATGGGGAGTACATTGTATCTGGATCATATGATAAAACTGTCAGGATTTGGAATGCAAAGAGTGGACAGAAAGTTATACAACCATTAACATTGAGTGGACATATTGATAAAGTATGTTCAGTTGCATACTCACCAGATGGTGCCTACATCATCTCTGGATCATATGATGAGACCATTAGGATTTGGGATGCACACAATGGCCAGCCAGCCATGCAGTCACTTATTGGTCACAATGGGTCAGTATGGTCAGTAGCTTACTCTCCAGATGGCACACATATTGCATCTGGATCTTCTGATCTAACAATTGGGATTTGGGATGCAACAAGCACTCTCTTAGTGCAGCCCCTTGAAGGTCATAGTAATGCAGTAATATCAGTAGCCTATTCTCCTGATGGCAGATCTGTTGTTTCTGGTTCAAGTGATAAAACTGTTAGAATCTGGGATGCAGCTAATGGTCAGCCAGTTATGCAGCCATTCTATGGTCATGAAGGTCCAGTGCAGTCAGTTTCTTATTCTCCTAATGGGAACTATATTGTGTCAGGATCAGATGATCAAACTATCAGAGTTTGGAATGCAACCAATGGGATACTATTTCTGCAGCCACTCACTGGCCATGATGGACCAATTTCATCAGTAGCATATTCTCCAAATGGCTTGTATATTGTTTCAGGATCACATGATAAAACTGTGAGGATTTGGGATGCATTACATGACCAGCAAGCCCCACAGATATTAACAGGTCACACAGACTCTGTCTGGTCAGTAGCTTTTTCTCCAGATAGCCAGCAGATAGTATCTGGATCATCTGATCAGGACATTATAATCTGGAATGTAATTGATGGTGGAAAAGCTATGTCACAACTTAAAGGGCATAGTGATTTTGTATCATCAGTGGCTTACTCACCAGATGGTGCACACATTGTTTCAGGATCACCTGATAGAACCATTAGAATCTGGGATACACAAAATGGCCAGTTAGTTAAAAACATCTATCATGATACTTCCATAAAGTCTGTAGCCTATCTCTCAGATGGTCAACATATTGTTTCTGCTTCACATGATAGAACTGTTAGGATTTGGAATGCAACCAGTGGCCAATTAACTCTACAACCACTCCAGGGTCACAGTGATTCAATATCAGCAGTAACTGCATCTTCAGATGGCAGATATCTTGTTTCTGCAGCTGATGACATGACAATCAGAATCTGGGACACAACAAGTCATCAGCATCCTGAGTGTTGTGTTTATCATAACTATTCAGCTGTCCACTTTCCCATAAAAAAGCACATTTTGCCTCTCAATGATTGTGAAATGCAAAGTCGTTATAATCACCTTTGTGTACCATGTAACAATTTTCTCTGTTCCAACCACACAGACTTTTTGACTTTGGCTCTACTCAATGGCTATATTTCAAATGAGGGCTGGTTGACATATGAGAATAAACTATTGCTATGGGTGCCTGTTTACCTTAGAAAATCACTTCTAAGTCCCAACACTATAATCATATCTCAGAACCCCTCTCAAAAGTCTATTGTTACAGATTGGACAGACTTTGTCTATGGTGAACATTGGGATCAGTTTGGTGGCAGAACTGAACCAGACACAGACCTTTAACTACCTTCAAATAGAATTACCACTATTGCTAATTGGAATGAAGATGAACTCATGTCAAGAAATATGGAGTTGAAGCCCTTTTTATGCAGTTCATTGGAATCTTGATACATTGTTGGCTGAATTTATAGTTTCAAATCAGCTTTAGTTACTTCTATCATGTCAAAATGTGAGTACAGTATACATGCAAATATATGATTATGTGTTCATATACAAGTCAAGTAAAACTGTGTTCAGAAATTAGTGGTGTGATTATTCTAACTCTTCTTGTGTACTTGTGAGATAGAATATGAATAAGTAAGTTTACACTTGAGCATGCAATTCCTTGTGATAAGATTCAGACTTTTGATGAGCTGTTATCATAAGCACATAATTAAATGCAAGTTGCACCTCAAAGGAAGTGAAATACTGAATGACTAAATTTTTATTTTTGAGGAAGAGATGAACTCTTGATTTTGCTAGGAGCCAGACTGAGTCACTTGCCAGACTCCAGGTGCAGCTGGGTTCACACCTTGTGTGCAAATTGTTCATCAAAAAGCATTTAAATCATCAAAGTGGTTCACAGACAGCCAAAGAAGATATGTTCAACCATGTGCAGCTGAAGGAGCCTGACTCAGAGACTAATTGGAAGTTTGTTAATTATACAGGAACACCAAAGAGAAGGTACAACAGACCAAATAAACAGCAACAAGTATGAAGCTACAATACCAGGACATGAAAGGTGAAACCACCCATTATCCACCCAAAAAATCAATGTTGTCAACAATTCAAAAAAAGTGTCTATCCAATGGCAAGTCAAGCAAACACAGAAAAGCATGGCAGATGTGGAAAAGCACCACAAGTTCAATCAACTGAAACCTGTACAACAAGCACATATACACCAAACAAGCTTATCTACAAAAGAAAGAGAGGAGAAGAAAAAGTGACAGTAAGGAAAACAATACTTGAGAGCTTGGTATTGTATCACTGAGGTTTTATTGCTGAAGTCCATGCCACAAATAGACATCAAGGTCATTAGTTACAAGTACAAAAGCACAAGGTAGCAGAGAGAAACAAGCCAAAGAGGCAGTTCACCAGTCGAAGCATCTGTTTCAGATTGTCCAAACCAAAAATCAACAGCAATAGATTACAGGCCATAGAGAATGGAAACAGAGTTGAGGAACAACCAAAGCATGTTGGTTCACCAAGGCCTGGATATTAAATGTGTCAGTTATCAGTACGAGAGGATGAGATGGAAGAAAGGGAAACCTAGTTGTCGTCGTCGTCCCAGTAGAAATCAACACCATCAAACTTGGCTAGGATGAGGGGCCAGAGCCAATGCATGGGCGTAGCATGTCCGACAAGTCGGTCTTGCCCATTCCAGCATTGAGCAGACTCAGCAGACCAACAAATCTGCCAAGGGTGTCGACAATGACAGATCCACTATCACCACCCCTGGAGAGGACTCGAGTCGTCGTGGGGGTGGATTGCCACGTCAACCGAATCAATGCTGCCTGTGACGAAGTGTTGGCGAACATGAGACAAGAATCCAGATAAACCACCAACAATGGTGCACCTGCCTTCACCACGTTTGATCACGCGGCGGATGGGATGTTCTGGGGTCTTGTTGTTGCGCTTACATATCTCTTCTTGGGTAAGGATGCCTCGCAATTTGAAGAGACCTTCGAATGGATAGACGAATTTGTGGGGCCCATCGAAGCGATTGTACATCAACTTCTTGAAGTTGGCGGCCGGGCCTGGGATATGAACAGTTAGATTAGACACCTCTAGCGAGGCGGACCAGCGCGCACCTAAGCTAAGCACGTTCCCCCTGGAGTGGCGGAACTTGTCCGTGTCAGTGTGATGACGCAAACGTCCTGCATGTACTGGTGGGGTGTAGCGACGCTCATGGGAGGGGCCCAAACAACGTGCCCGATGACGCGGTCCTCCGGATTGCTCCAATTCGTCTTCACCGCCGCGATGTGGGCCTGGAGCGCGTTGATCTTAGTTTGCGTCCTAGTCAGACTGCGCAACACGGGAGTCATCATCCTCTGCCAGAGTCGGCATATTGTACTTGTTCAGACCCTCGACCGCCTCGAGAAAGGTTTCAATAATCTCCTGAGGAAATCAGAATTGCCTTCGCTGTCTCAGGGATAAGAACATACCATCGTAATAGTATTCAACGTTGGCCTCGTCGGCCTCGAAAAGAACGTGGCGAGCAGTGACGGCGTAGAGGTCTTCCCCAGTCCTAAAGTAAAACCCAAGAGTGCCCTGCATCGTAGTCCTCAAGCCAGCAATGGGCAAAATAAGTGGAGTGGACAGACTATCGATGACGTCTTTGAGGGGGTCAAAGTCAGACACTGGTGCGAAGAGCTCTGGCCCACTCAAGAGCTTGACCTCCGACTCGCGGTAGGCGACGTCGACGTCGGCAGTGCTGTACTGCTGAAGTAGGTCGAGAATATCCCTAGACGAATTGTAGGCCTGCTCGCTGGTGATTACGCCGACCCAGATCGGGGCGGAAGTGGTATAGACTGTCCCATCCACGACGGGTGCGATGTCGTTGTAGTTAGTCTTCCTCGTCCCCCTTGTCCTCTTCATCCTCTTCGTCCGAATCCTCGTACTCTTCATCCTCCTGGTCGTCGTTCTTCTCAACCCAGGTGAAACGGACAAGATCGACGGACGAGAGCTGAATGCTTCTCTGATCGAGGAGTTTGACAACCTATGGAACGAATGTCAGCCCATAGATTGCTGCGCATCGAGAACGCCACGAACCTCAGCACGAACGCGATCCCACAACCATCTTCGGCGACTTTGTGATTTTCTGGAACGGCACGAAGACTCATCAGACGACGATAGGCCTCAGCCCCAAGGGGAAGGACAAATTTGTCGCGGGACGTCCTGTAGATCAGCTCGGGACCACGACCACTGGGACCAGAGACCGGCATAGTAAAGGTAGGCCTCGAGCTTGGGCACATGGGGAGAGCAGGGGAAAGCTCGAAGAGGCGTCGTCGTTCGAACCAAGACTATTTTCGTCGGAGTCGCGGCCGTGAGTTTTGGCGAAGGCTGCGCATTCCTCGTCGAATGCGTGATCCTCCACTCAAGAAAGTATACGAGCAGGTCAGTCTAGAAGAATAGCAATAAAATGAAAAGACTCGCATGTGGTGGATTTGGGAACTTCGGGATCAGACATTGATGAGCGAGTTGGGTGTACAAGATGAGGGTGGAAAGACACAGCAAAGAGACAGGAGGTAGATGTGAGGTCATTTGTCATTGCAAAATAGTTAAATAAATAAATATGTACAGCCAATCAACTGAAGCTCGTACCGAGTCGTACGCACATTAAAGAAGCTTATCTATAGAGAGAAGAGGAAAAGCGATGGGTATCGTACCGCTGAGGTTTTGTCTTTTAACCAGTAATACCACCCTTCGCACCCGTATCCGCAATCCTCTTAGCCGCATCCGCACGAGTATCACAAGTC
>ML208298.1:156480-192361 GCA_004369065.1 Pluteus cervinus | reverse complement strand
ATCTGGTGCTTTACTTACGTAGCATCCTGCCCTCGAGAAGTTTCCAAGTGGTGAAATTGTAGGTATCTAACCGGAATTGTTATCTCTTCCCCTTACAGAGTCCTTTCCCGTAGCGTCAGGGCATTGGGCATTGGGTTTTTGAGTTCGGCGAGGAGGCCGATGTCGAAACTGGCTTGAGCTTCAGCAAGGACGATAAGCGTCAGTGCCTATCTATCGTTAGTCTCGACCTCCAGATCTCACGAGACTTGATACAATTCCCAGTCTATCCATCTTCGTATATGGGGCAACATACGCGCATGCGCGTTGAGTTTCCTCCTGATCCGCATTCCGCAAGAAATCAAACGTCAACGGAAGGCCGGTACGAATCCGAAAGCCATAGTGGGCTATACAGTAGGATGCAAAATTAACGAGAATGACCCTGGTACTCGGTGAACCCATCATGCCGCACCACATGTATGTGGGCACAAGAAGTATAGGAGAGGACTAGGAAAGTTCTAGGAGAGGAGCCGAAAACAAAGGAAAAGAATATTAGCCTTTGGGCATCTCTCTGCCCAAGGAGTTATCACACAAAGTGATCCATCAAACGTATGCCCTATGGGCCTATGTATCGTCCGCATTGCATACTGGACACGGGAACCAGGGCCGGAACAGCGACATCGTTCCTGGATGCCTGAACAAGCATTCATCATCGAATCATCGGACTACTCAGGTGGACAATGGACGCATCTAGACACGATTCAACCACTCACACCGAAGGGATTCAGAGGGATCGAGAAAAATTGATATTCTATCCTGTATTTACTTCTCACTAATAAGACACATCACAAAAAAAAAAGATATACACCATGCCAAAAAAAGCAAGAAAAAGAGATCGCGGAGTCAACGAAAAGAAAACATTTAGGTGTATACAATGTAGATGAAATAAAAGCGGAATAAAAAGAAAGAAGAAAAAGCCAACACGATATATCAACACATTTGGACAAGAACCAAAGAACTAAAATGTGTTGTAGTATGTGCGTATAACGCAAGGAGTTGAGACAAGAGAAGGAAAAAGGGGACGAAAAAAAAGTTGGGTCGTAATGTAAAAAAGGGAGATACTAAGGTAGGTGGGGGTATCATCAGCCAGTACGCGCGCACAAACACAAGAACCAGTATGTGTAGGTATGTTTAAAGCGGAAAAAAATGGGGGGCATAGTGTGATGCATCAACAGCATATAAAAGAGTGGGAGGTTGGGTCATAATCGGAGGGCACAACGGATTCAGAACAGTATAAGAGGAAGAGTGAAGGGGCGCGCATGGACTGTTGACGATACCCAGGTCGTTACATCGAGAGTCAAAGGAAATTTCATAAGAATAAAAAAGGGGTGTGGGTGCGGTGACTGGAGGGGTGATCACAAGAAGAAACAGAGCCGATGATGATAAGATCCAACAATGACGCGATGAGATGGAAAGTGGATGAAGGCGAAGAGATGATGGATGGGGGATGGGTAGTTTCATAAAAACATTGTGGGTAATTATGTGTGCGGGTAACAAATTGACTTGGAATTAAGGGAAAGCGGAATGCAATAACAGAAGAACCAAAGAAAAAGCGGGTCACGGGAAAGAGGAAGGATGAGGCGAACCTGCCTGCACGGTGATGCAATGATGCAAACATGAGGAGAAGGGGGCGGTTGGACACGACGAATGGGCGAAAAGGTCGACTGCGTAAACAGTAAAAAAAGGACAAAAGGCCAATCAGTCACAACACGAATGAAAGTAAAAGAAAAGGACTAACCCAGCGTGCCTATCCAACCAGCCACTCTCCACAATGTATGCGCACGCATGCACCTTCTCCCCTTGCGATGCGCGCCAAAGCACTCAAGCTGAAGCACCAGCACTATTGCTGCTCGTCGGCGCAGCGCCATTCCCGTTCCACAACCCCAGGAACGCTCCCGCACTAGAAACCATCTCCACTGCCTTCCCAACGATAGTAGTCGACTCTGTCGAATCCCTGCTTTCCTGTGTCGATAAAGACGATGAAAACGACGAACCCGATGTTTGTCGAGGCTTTCCAACGCTCTTTCCAAGACCAATGTTTTCCAACACGGCCTTTGACGATGAAGGGGAATTCGGTGGCATTGAAGATGGCGTAGGAGTTGTGGCAGGGTCGGTATCGCGGGGTGGTGATATGCTGTATGATGTACTAGGTTCTAGAGGAAGGGGCGGAGGAAAAATCATCGGGAAGGTCGCAATTGAAGACGGGGATGTAGGGACAGCATTCGCGGGAACATTCGACACAGAAACGTGTTCTGATGTCAAAGGTTCCTCTACCAAGGGTGCGTAGCCTGTTGAACCTTCAGCTTCATCGCGAAGAATACGAGCAAGTCCGACCGCGACGCTGGCACTACATGACGCCATTTTCGCCGAGTCATCACCCCCGACAGAATTTGACGCGGCCTGTAGCTGCGCTGATAGAGCTCGTGAGATCCCTGCGGGGCAAGGCACCTTCGAAGTCGAAGATGACATATTATTCGATGTCGACAAAGCCGGAACTTCCTCGACTTTGCCCCGAGGTACCAACAAATCTCCATTTATGTCATAAGGTGGCAATTTAGGATGATCGTCAATGTCTTCGGGTGTGAATGTCGGTATTGACAAAGCTGTTGATTCAGCGCCAAGGCTCATTCCCTCGATTTTGCCCTCCAAAGTGGTCGTAAATGTCCCAGCAGGTTTCTTCTGATTATCTGCCAAAACTTCCGTGGAAGACACCATAGAGTCAACAAGTCCAGGGACGGCAGTGATCACATCACCGTTCTGGATGCTAACAACCATCGATCCCAGTTCATTTCCCTCCATAGAAGGGGTAGAACAAATCTTTTGTCCGGCTGCGGCCGTAGTGGTTGTTATTGTACTTGTGTTTGGTGTCGTGGACAGTGATCCAGCGCCTGATCCAGCGGGTGAAGATGTCCCTTGACTCAACCTTTTCTTCGTAACATCACGTCCCCTTTCTGAAGACCTCCTACTATCCGCACCTCCTCTAGGCGTCCTTGGGCAAGCATACGTGCTGTAGCTTCCTGGAACACCATCTGGAGACAAACTACCCAAAGGCGACCCTCCATGACTCGATCTTGATCGAGACCTTTCCTCAAAAGACGAAGGACTCGTCCGTGAGGCTGACCGACCACGACGAGGTTCTGGCTGCGAAGACGACTGGCCAAACGACGAGGGAGCCGCGGATGAGCGACCACGTTGCTGAACAGGAGGGGAAAGAAGGGAAGAGGCAGGTGAGGGTGGCGATATTGAACCTGATCGTTTTCTTGGTACAGGGATCGCACCAGTCGCATCAATAGAAGATCCGTTCGTGACTGGCGTGCTGCCCGCCAAAAGAGCAGGTGATGGCGTTCTTGAAGTACTTCGCGACCGAGACCGCGAAGGTCGTTCAGTAACAGTGGTAGAACTAGCTGGAGGTGGAGGCTGTTCGCTTCCTCCGTTACTTGGTATCCGCCGTTCACTACGACCACGACGTCTGGGGAAATCCTCGCCCAGGTCCGGACCTACAAAGTAATCGTATGCATCTATTGGAGGGTTGTCGATAGACGGCACGACCACGACGGGAACAGGCATTGTGGAGGGCAAATCATCAGGCTTGGTTGGAAGGGGGATGGCGACGGCAGGAGTAGGTGTAAGCAGGGATGAATCTGGGGGTGCTTGAGTTTGAGTTTCAACAAGGTCAGCCAACGTTAAATCTGGTTGCAGGAGAATGTGATCATGCTGACGACGCTGGCGAGGACCCCTGTTCGAGTTGGGTAACCGAACACTGTACTGGTTGGCCACCGAGGGAACATAGACAAGGTCTACAGGTCTTTCTTTGTCCCAACTTCTGCTCGCGCTCGAACTCCGTCTTGTCTGCAGATCAAGAATCGAACCGCTGTTCGGCCCAAGCAAGCCCAAATCACCAAACCCGTCATCGCTTCCCATGTCACCCGCCTCATCGCCAAATCCTTCTCTCCATCCGAAGGGCGGAAGAGGAGCAAGACCCGGCCGCTCATAATTGTGCTTATCATCACAATCCATGTCAAACCCGCCATCAATAAAAGCGTACGAAGCTGCCAACGAGCCGAATTCCAGGACTCGATCATCCTCTTCCCCTGCCCCGCTTGTCTTCAGGATCGTAGGGGGAATGGGAGCAATAGTAACATGGTAGTCTGACCGCGGGGATACACGAGAACGGGAATGTTCCGTTTCAGGACTTGTGCGAGACGTGGAACTTGCTCGGTCAGAGCTGGATGTAGAGGCAGGGAGGGATACGTCGGCAGGGGTGGTAACGGTATGTGTCGAGGGTGAATATGTCGCATATACGCTGCCTCTTCGTTTCCGGGGAGGTGGGCGGACAGGACCTCGTCTCTTCCTCCTTGGAGGCGAGCTCGAAGGACTTGACGTTGACGCTGTCCCGGATGATGACGACGATGTCGAAGCTTTCGATTGAGACCGCCATTGGCCGGTACGAATACCAGAATCACCTCCCGCCTCTAGAGTTCCATCCTCGTCCTCATCCTCGTCATACGAACCCTCTTCGTCGTCAAACGCTTCATCATATGGGGAATCCGAATCGCTTCCAATCGCACTCTCGCCGATATGTTGCGGGAAGGTCCGTATTGAATGGGGGGTCGTAGATTGGAGAGGAGTCTCATCAGAATCATCTTCCTGATCCTCTTCATACCTATTGTCAAACCTTCAGAAACACGAAAAATTGATGATGATGGAAATTTTGCCCACCCGTCATCGAAATCCCATCGGGTGGTCTTACCATCCCAACCACCTTCTTTGATATCACCGCCATGCATATACCCGGCTTTCCTCGGCTTTTCAATGGCGATACACTGCTCAACGTAGGTGTTGAAAAGGATGTGTTTCCGCCTCACAGGGGGGTGACTGTGTGGCTTTGGTTTGCTCCGTGAATCCTGTCGTTGCAAGGGAGGGGGGATGTCGTGGATAGGATCATGGCCAGGAGGGTCGACACGAGGCGGGGATTCCTTTCTAAATGCACGACTTGGCCCCCAACGACTGATATGGGTATCACTTTTGGTGTGCATAAGCATCGGTCGCTTTGGCCTCGCACCACCTTGTTCCGAACCACGGTCGAATGGCTCTGAAGGGGAAGATATTCGACGATTATGTTGTCCTTCGTCCTCGCTCTCAACAGGGGAGAACACAGGACTTGTGGGAAGATCCGAAGTGAGCAACTCGCTGATACTTCGATACTTGAGAATAGGTTTGTGTCTGGGTGGCAACACCGACGCGATGGAAAGGTCCAGCCTATCGTGTGCAGAAGCTGCTTTGCCGTCCACCGACGTGGGCGGCGGCGTTGGCTTTGGCGGCGGCGTCCAATCGAGGGCCGTGTGCAGAGGGCCGTACAACCAAGTGACGTCAGAATCCTTGAGCCTAAAAGACAGGGAAAACATCATGAGAAAAACCACAGTGAATTTGGAATTGCGCATATGAAGCAAGCGACGGAAGCACGACTTGAGCGTAGCTCGGTTGAGCGGAGCCGAGATGGGTGTTCGCAAGTCGCGTGTAATCGCGAAGAACGAGGTGTGGTGGGGGGCTAGACGTTGAGAAACTCACCAGTTCAAGGTCTCTGGCGTGACAGTCTTTAAGTTATTCCTCTGCTTCCACCACGTCCTCCAACTAGCGTTCTCGAGTCTCATGCCATTGGTAATCTCGTTTTTCTGCCTTGTCATATTCCTCCAAGACCGCCAAACATCTTCTTCTCGCCATTCGTGTGATAGGTAATCGACCTGACCACGGGGCAGCGTTGAGACGGATGAGTCGTCGGGGACGGCGTTGGTTGATACTGATACGAGGAGAACTGGGAGGTAGTGGGCCATGGTTGGCGGCGAGGGGGAAAGGGGATAGGGAGCCAGGTGGGAGAAAGGAAGCGAGGGGGAGAAAAGGGAATATTTGTGTCTGGAAAAAGGAATTTAAAGGGACGGGAAAACCATGGCAGTTGGCGTTGCAAGGTGGACGAGGGGAAAGCTGCTCAAGACCTCGCTGTTTGGCCCTGTTGTTGTCGTCGCTGCATCACCTCCCTGATCGTTCCGAACGCGGTGCATTACGTAACCCCGCGAACAGTTCGATCCGGCCCGGGTCCCACGATGGCAAGGCCGTGTCCGTGGCTTGGCCAAAACCGGACATGCAGGGCGGCCCCTGTAACCGCGCATTTCACGTGCGGATGCACCGTCCATGCTCCGAGTCCGAGGACCAGAATACGCTCTCCCCTAGCCCAAGCCCAATTGTCTGCCCCGAGCATATCCCGGAACTAGCACGCCCAACTCATCTCACAATCCAACACTCTCACGGAACTTGTTTTATCCTACAGCTGGGAATGATGTCACACGTGTTCCATGTCCTTGATATACTCGCTTCATGCTCATATCCATTGCACGAGGTGTTTTCCATTCCCGCCACTTTGTAATTGCATTGCAGACCTTCTGGTATAGTTGTGACCTCGGGTCGTCGATACCCATAAGTCGGTTCAATCCATCGCAATTCTCCTCTCTTCTTGTAAGCCTGCATCAAAATCCCTTCACGTCGAACCGACTCACTAGCAACGGACTTAACATCTAAACAGATCACGCGCCATGTCAGGAATACAAACTGTTCCGGGAGGGGTTAACTTGGCACGATAATTGTGCCTTTTCCGGATACGATTCCACTGCCAATCCGACGAGGAGTGGGTACGACATGTTCCATCCTCCAGATCGTGTGTAAACGTCGTGTATCACTCTGGATTTTACCGATAGGTGTATATTGCAGCCTCTCAACCGATGTCAACAACATTGTCGTTTCAACATTCCCCAATTCATTCCTCGAGCGCTTCAGCATTAGCTTCACGATCAACACCGATTGCAAGATCAGCGACACAGAGCGGACCTATTGCGCGATCATCGAAGCCCACGTGCATTCCTCGAATTCCCCAACTCGGCCTTGCCTATTTTCGTCTCTTCCTTTTCGGCCGTCAAGACCATGACTTTTCATACGAGTACATACCCCACACCACCCTTTCCAAGCCCTTTTGCACCGCAAACTGGGCAAAAAAGTGCTGTGCGACGGATCTCGTTCGCGTACACACCCGCAATTAGACTCCCAAGAACTCCATATATAGCCTCACAAGCATTCTCTCGGGCTTGAATGCGCACATACAGTCCACAAGGCACACTGCGCAACCGGTTATCTTTGTTCACATTCTTGTCATACTGTATGTATACAACAAAACCTTTCCGAAAACAACTCCCGACCCTTTTCTACGCTACTCTGGTCTCATAGCGACGGACCATTCACCAACCAAATTACCATCGGACCGTATAAGTAACGATAAATCATATTGCCAGCAACACGGCGAGCACACGATTTCTATATTCTATATATACACTCATATCGGATCCATTTACCACCGCGCCTACTGCTCGAACTTGGCAAGGTGCGCAATCTACGCCAAGACCATGGCCAAACCAAATGGGAATTCTCCAAAAACAGAATTTCCCCCGCAAAGTGTCAACGGGACACCGTGACAAAGCCAGCCGACGTGCGCCGGATTGCGATTTCTATGCAGATCATCTTCCGGAATGGAGACTTGAAGAGAAGAAGCAAAAATTACCACCTCGCGATAGTACTGTATTGCTTCAAGGAGATGCGTCCTGTCCCTGTGACCATTGCAAGCAACGATGGGACCTGACAGAAAAAATCGATGGGAAAGAAAAAAGAATAAAAGAAGAGACATTTGATGCATTGACGTCGCGTTGATAGGTGCGAAGCGCTAAGCATTTGCGTTCCCGAATGATTGTCGACCAATGAGTATTGTAGGATCATGATGATGCGATATGCAACATGCCTAGGCCTTTCGTTGAGCAGGGAAAGTGAGAAGGGGATATGATATGTCAGGTTATTCTATAGTTGATATGTTCATGGGATGCATCATAAGATCAAGGGGATAGTGGCACGTCTTTAATTGAGTTCAGAGTTGACCCGTTTTAAGGTGTCCAGAGGTGCGCCGAATTCGCATACTGTAAGCGCTTGATAGCATTTTGTGCTCATGCCAATGGATGTCGATGTCGAAGTCGCGGTGAGTTAAATTTTTTGCATTTGCACTGAAGGAAGTTCACCATGAATAAAGGGGAATCAAACCGGATGTGTCCCCGGGCGAATCCAAAGATAATTTAGAGTTGACGAGCTACGAAGAAAGAACCTCAGTAATGTACAATCAGTGTAGATTCTTTGGAATGTAGAATTTTTCCGTCCATTTCTCCGAAGTCCTTGAAACTTGAAGCCATATGCACATTGCAATCGGATGGGTTCGTCCGAACGTAGCTTGTGGTGACCGCCGGTCGAACCTCGAACTCGAAGCACTGTGGACATACCTACGGCACTGGAAAATCAATCACAACTTCTTCGGTTTTCCAAACTGGCCACCGGAGGACTGAAGACTCACGAACCATGCCTCCTATGGAATCGAAGCCCGTCAGCTCCATGGAGTAGTGGTGCGCGACCCCCGACCCGGGCCCAAGGTCCAACGCACTCACCAGTCCCCGACGACCCACCGCTCTCGAGCTCCAATCCAGGCCCAAACATCGACGCACCCACCTAAAAATTCAAATTCGCGTATAGAACAACCGATCGTCTCCCTTTGAGTCACCGGAAAATAAATGTAAAAAATCACGGCGACGGAAAAAGGGGTTCCGCTCCTCCAAACTGGGGGATGTGATACCGAAGTGGCTTGTTTATGACACTTCAGGTGAATCAAATAGGGCTGGTCCACAGCTGGTCCTGATACCGGCCATGGTCTGCGACGTCCAGTAATGCGCTTGGAGTGCACCTGATTTCCTGTGCCAGTGAGTACGACGCAGATAGGGTCTTCCCGTATCTAGCCTCCGTTTTGTCTGACCTCAGATTTATCATTCCGTCATCTTCCGCTCAATTGATACGAGCTCTTGATTCTCGACATCGAACTGAGCGTCGTATGCGACCTCCGAGCCGAATTCGAAGAAACGCGGGGGATTGACAGTTCGAATGCGAATGCGAAATAAAAAGGTGACGACGAGAACTCAAAATCAAGCTGTGATCTGTCTTCCCGGATCCAAACGCGGAGGTGGGCGGCAGCGTGCGCCCATGAACTGTCATAATTTCCCCGCCCAGGCAGCGCTAGTGCCCTTGTCATGACACCTGAGCGCTGTGGAAGAGGGTAACGGTACCAGTAAGCCGCCATATTAAAAATATCGATATCGTCAATTCAGAATTAGGAGAGTAGGTGACGTACACTCACCTCAAGTGACCCAGCTCCACATCCTCGGAATAGCACATCTCGGTAGAAAGTCACTTACTATACAACAACATCGACTTCCCTGTCCGGGAGTGTTATGGTTAATCCAATCCAGTCCAGGAATGACCAGAATAGCACTTCTGAAAACAGCAAGTCAACACGGTCAGCGATCAAAACTCGTTGCAAGTTTCGTTTTTCGCCCTTCCCGTCAGACCAAACCCAATCATAATTCCATGATTCGTCTAACACGATGCAATGCAACCTTTTAATCATCTCCCGGACCTTGCAATGTTGCCAAGTTGGTCGCTCCATCATGATCTTTCCCATGATCTCCCGGACTTCCCCCATGCCATGGTCACCCACGATCCCTAGTTCCACTTTCGGAAAAGAATGAACAACTCACTGGGACTCACCGGGGTTCTGTGCTGTAGGGTCCTGACAGGTGAGCCCGGGCACGGTTTGAAGGCAGGTGTAAGGGTACTTTGGCATTGGGCGTTAGGGTGCGGTCGCGTCGCACAGCAATGTAACATCATGTACGTATGCACATGCATCGTGTACTTGAGTCCTGGAAATGCTTGCAGTAACTCCACCCAATTGCAACTTCAAGGACGGATCTTAGCTGTGCTTTTGGTTCTTCACTTCATGGACCGCAGAGAATAATATGAAGCAACTATTAGCAGCAGCCGCGTGTCCATGAGCCGTTCTTCTCTCGAGGGAGGGTCAAAACGGAGTCGTGATAAGTCAGATGAACAGCGCATACGAGGAAAGATCCGCATTGACGAGTCTATGAGCCGGGAAAGCATGAACATGAATGCAAATTCGCGTTAAATTCGGCCCCGATCATGCTCATAGATGAACGGGGTTTACCTGGCGGCAGACATAAGGTAAACAACACGAGAAGGTGAGAAGCGAGAAAGTGGTACTCAACCAACACCTTTCTGGAACTTTACATTCCTTGAATCGTTCACACTTCGCATTTCCGAGCCATTTGGGAGATGATGGCAGCATTATCTCTCATGAACGTTTTCGAACTCCTTGGTTCTGCTGCCTCAGGTAGTCCCGCTTCTTTGCTTCTTCCATCTCGGCCGATCCTAGAAGGTAGGCCGGCTTGCATTAGATGTCGCAAGATGGGTCATAAGACACAATACGTACCTTCAATCCTTCCCCAGCGGGTAAAGGTAGATAAGGTTCTATACATGTGCGCATATGGGCATGACATACGAAAAGCGATAAGATTGAGATAGCAGTTAAGGTGAAGATACGACAAGCGACTTACGAGAGGTCATTTTAATTGGGCTTCCGGAATTCTAGAGATCGTCTACCCACCTGGTTGTAACAGCAAGCACTAAGAACCGCAGCAGATGGTGAGTGTGTCACTGGAAATGGGATAGCACTGACAGGGCAGAATGCAAGTCAACAAGAGGAAGAGGCCAAACCGGTTTCCTGTTTGCGCCTGGATAAGTCGAGGGCAAGAGTAGGTAAGAGGTCCAGAGCAGTATTAAGACCTCTGTCGACAAACGGGGGTCATGCGTTCATGTATGACATATTGGTGGCAGAACGGTCAAATATCTGTAGATGATATAGGACCTTATCGGTGGGCTGATTTGGTCCATGTCATGGCAAGACGGCACTTCCGGACGAGTACGACTCGGAGGGAGAGAATTTGTGTATGAACAGCACGTCAATTACATGTTCAAATTTTCGTTTAGAATTGCCCCCAGTAACACGTCAAATCGAGCTGTGCATACTGATAAAGTCGAATTAATCACCGTCAGAGAGAGGTAGGGGGTAAAACGACTCACGGATGCGCCCTTCGACCTCGCCCCAGAGTACTCGCCCCGGCGCCTAGCATATGCGCATATAATCAAGGGTCCGTCGACAAAAAATACAGGAAGTCCGGGCATGAAATGCGAGAAATGAATGCATGAATGTACGACGACGGATAGAGACAGTATAGCGATACCGACACTGGCATCTTGCTCCGCGGCCGTTTTGACTTAGACCTTCAACTATCTTCAACGAGGGACAAATCTGTATTCGATGGGAAAAGGAGAGCCTCGAGGAACATTAACCGCGCCTGATTCGTCAAAACCGACGCTGACTGTATAAACGAGAAGTATCCGCATTGACCGGGGGGTGTCTTTACTGTCAGCCAAGGTGGTCGTTCGTGGTAAAGGTGTGTGTTTGGATAGCAAGGCATAGCAAAACTTGAACAACGTAAAACAAAACAAAATAATCAAGAAAAAGGCAAATCGCGGACCTCGAAAGCAGCTGCACAACCATGAAATTAATACCCATTCCCCATGAACCTAAAGAGCTTCCGTTAAGTGCCCAGTAACTCTATGGACACTCAACAGAATATCTGGGTGAAAGTGCTTGAATATCCTTTGCCTTGTGGAAGAAACTGGAGCGAATTCCCGCATTTCCCGGTCATTTCCGCATAGATACGGAGAGGGCAGACCAAGAAAGCTTGAACGTCTCATGCACGACTACGTATTTCGATTCCGACCTACGAAGTTGTGCATGAGTACTCTTCTTCTGGTTACAGAATATTTATTGAGAGGGTTACTTACCTCGCTCGTAGCTCGGTCGACCTCTCTCGCCAGGGCACTCGTAAATTCCCGGAAATCCTTCAATGCCCTTCCTCCCTGGAAACAAGTTCTGCACAAACTCGCATTGGCCATGGTGGCGTCGAACAACTCCATGTCGGTTGCAACGGTACCCGATGGTCGTTCTGTGAGTGCCTTGATGACCCAGTCCATATATTCCAAAAACCACCTCGAAAACACCCACTTGGGCCTTCTACCAGAGATGATCCAACGAACGGGTGCATTCGCCGCTGGATTGCGTCGACATTCTGCACATTCGAACCAGACGAAACTTTCGTTGGTTACCCAACAAAAGTCTTTGACGACATCCTCCGCTCTTTCTCCGCAGAGTTTATGATACAGAAGGAGGCGATAATGATCGCCGCCCGTGATATCTTCCAACTCGGGAACATATTCGCTGCTGCCGACTGGGAGACGTAGGGTTTCCCTTGCAGCGATGCGAGCCTCCTCAAGATAGCCATGTTGAACGGCCACGGCGAAGATACGGAGGGGTTCCTCCGCCAGCATTCGTTTGGACACGAGGTCCTGACGTACCCTGTGTTCGACACCGTCCATAAGGTATTTTTGTGCGGCGTGGTGCACTTTGAGGATACCAATTGTATCGGAGGGGACCAATCGATCCCCGACCAGCCACTTGGGGTAGCAATAGCCAAGGAGCATCCCTAACGTTTCCCTGTCTTCCTCAACCCGGATGATAGGTCGATGGTCCCGCATCTCTTGCTCGACATTGCCCTGAGGCAAGCTGAACATCGTTTGGAAAAAAAGGGAACTGAATGCCAATAGATGCCGATTTACGAGAAAGTCGACGTTGCTTGTCGTCGAACGGAGGACGGTATCTGCACTCTGGTCATCGAAGGGGGCATCCGCAAGCGGTGGGGGATCCATTTCGGACCACCGTTGGATCACAAGGCGGGATACGTCCTGCTGTTGGGCGGATGGTTGAAGAGTGTTGAATCGTGTGTCCTTGTTGTGTCAAGGGTAAGGCAGAAAGTTAAACTTTGGTGGGCGCTTGAATTGTACGGCAGGGTTACTAAAGATACATCTGACAGGCCGAGAACACTAGTGGCTACAAAAAGACTGGGTCTGGCTATCCACTTGGGAACGCAGATAACGGGCAAGGTAAAGGAACAAATCATGAATACAAGGAGATAATTAGAATTCAACTTTGAGGGACATCTGCGAGGATGCGAGAACGGATCAGCAAGAAGTCGGGCACGGGAAGATGGGGTGTATACTCACCGTAGATACCACTTTTTCGACCTGCTCGGCAAAGAGTTCACAAAACTCTGTCATTTCCACAAAAACTCTCTCCCGACATTGGGCACATTCGTTGGCCTTTCGCAAAGCCTTGCTGATAAGTTCAGGGGACTTCACCGTAGCCCCTCGCGGTTTCTCCATCAGCGCATTACCAGCTTCCTGCATATACTCCGTCCACCAAGCCCTCGCAGGAATTTGACCACCGGTCACGGACACGGACTGACCCTGGCTACATTTCCAACAACCAGCACCGAATTGGATGAGGGACCCGTGAACGATCCATGTATGCGATGTAGCGACAGCTTTAGCAGCTTTACCGCACTTGAAGTGGTATTCCTCCAACCGATGAAGGGTACCAGCAGTGATAAGTTCCAACTCCCGAACCCAGGTGCGAGGGAACATTGGTCGGTTGAGGTTATGCTTAGCAGCAAACCGAACTTCCTCTTCGAGTTTGTATTGCCATGCGATGCAGAACGCACGGAGGGGTTCGTCGACTGTGAACCCTCGAAGCATTTGTCCGATACGTTTGATGGCACCCATCATATCGTACTTGATAGCGGGACCCAATACGTCGTGGACTTCCTCGAGGTTTTGGAGTTGTGGTGCGTGGGCTGGGTGACAGAATAAGAGCAGTTGTTTGAGGGTTTGACTGTTTTCGGGTAATCGGACGACAGGTAGACCGTCCACCACCTCGTCCCCTGATCCACTAGCTGGTTGAGGGAGGTCAAACATACCCTCGAAGAAGGTAGATGCGAATGACAACAGAGACTTGTGCATTCTGAAGTCTATCCCATCTGATGAACGCAGAATCACGTCCGCTTTAGAATCATTGAACGTGGGGTCGGTGACGACCTTGGAGGATGAGGAGGACGAAATGTCGAGTGATGAAGACATGGTTGCTGCTGAATGGCCTGATGGGTGCTTGGTTCATTCTCCTGGACAGTGTTGCGGTTTTTAGGAAAACACGGGCCAGGGACGTCTCTCCAAAAGAGGCAAACCTGAGCCCACATGGGGTCAGGGATGCCAATTCAACACAGCCAATCATATGTTCAGCGCTTAGCAAAGAACAAGAAATGTCCTCGACCGCGCTTCCAAATCCCGCAAAACATTTCCTAGAATGGTCTGTATTGTTGCTCGCAAAGTCTTGCGGTGGCGATGTTGTTGTCGTCTAGCCTTGGTCGAGGATATGCGCCCACCGTGCAGTGTTCCATTGTATTTTGTGTTTCGGTTTGATTTTTGTCCCTGCTCTGTTCGGCCCATCGAATCAGAGCAACAGTGACCCAAGGAGGAACAGAAATCTGATTCGAAATGCTCAGATCGCAGTCGGTTGAAACACATTTGTTCGCTACTTTGGGGTTCGACTCGTAATTTCCCCCTCACCGAAGGATTGCAATGGCGTCTTCTGGAACTTACGAGACTTACTGCGAATGGAGTTCCTTTGAGTTTGCCTTCAATTTTGCGCCGTTCAACCTTATGCTCTGACAGATACTGTAAATTCAAACCAAGATCGCAGAAACCTTCATCCAATTGCAATTTGATGTCACTTCCGGTACATACGCGTGGGCGAGCAACACCCTTAAGCTTCTTTCTCATGACCTGACGTTGTGGGGAATCAGGTATAGAGTATTTGAGGGCCTGGATACTTCGGCTTCCGTAGGCTGTACGTGCTTGAGAATATGCCAAGCCCAGCGAGGCTTATGCCAGTGCTTTGTGTGTGAGAGTCGGGTTTGAAGACTGCCATGATGAAATCCATGGCTTATTATATACTGTACTGAAAACTAGAATGGTATATCCCCTCCATCGAAAGCGACATTTTTCGTACTTCCCGACTTATTCATAACCTGACGAGCTCGTTTGTTGCCAAGATATGGGCTATCATCTTGCTCCGTGATGTAATACGCCCAATCCGCTGTGGGATCGTTCTCCGTTTGAGACGTCCCATTTCCCAAGTAGGTGAAACGATTTCCTGTGTACTTGAAGTGCCAGTCGTCGTATCGTACTGCTGACAGTGTCTCCAGATAGTGGAGGGTGCTGCCAGGCCAGATGGCCGTCACCTTTCCGTTCTGATGGTACCATCCGTTGCAGTCATCCACCCACACGGTCTTTTTCATGAACTCGTCTTTGAAGTCAATCAAATCTTGGATAGCCTCTTCGGTGGGTGCGAAGCTGTGGATATTCTCAGTTTGCCACCGGTTGACGAATTTGAGAATATAATCCATCTGTGCTTCTATATATTTGATCCCATGGTTAGTTGTGATTATTTGAAGCTATGAAAACCATACCGATAGCAGAGAGAAGTGGGCCATTCGTGACCGGTGAATTGGGTCCCGCGATCATAAAGTAGTTCGGGAAGTGGGCGGCGGCAAGGCCGAAATATGACTTGGGCTCTTGGGCCCATTCGTCGGCCAGATTCTTGCCATACTTCCCGATTACCGGGAAACGAGGCCTGTAGCTAGTGTTGAAACCAGTCGCACAGATCAAGATGTCGAGTTCGTGAGATCTTCCATCCTCCCCGACAATGCCAGTCTCCGTTATGCGGTCGATGTTCCCGTACACGATTTCGACATTCTTGGCGTTCAGGCTTTCTAGGTAGCCGACACCAGGGGTGATTCGGCGGCAGCCAATGCTATAAGTTGGAATTAACTTTTCGTGAAGCTCACTGGGGAGCCTTTCGCGCATTTGACCTGACATATGCGCAAGTGTCTTTCGCTGGACCTCGGAATCTCGTATCATCATTGGGAAGAGGCCATTTAGCGTGGTTTCCTGCTTTTTCCGAAGTTCGAGAAGAGCTCCCGGCTTGTTTTCAAAAATGGCCTTTTCTTCGTCGGTGTAGAGACGTTGTTCCAATCCTTGAATTGGCATGATCCAGGTTGGACGTCGGATAAATGTTTTGACAGTTTTGGCCTCAGGTTGGATGGAAGGGAGGATTTGAATCCCAGATGACCTGAGCATGAGATCAGTTCGACGCAGCTAAGTTTGAAGAAGAGGCGTACCCATTGCCTATTAGGCCCACGCGCTTCTCCTTGAGATCAGTCTCTGTATCCCAGGCAGCCGTATGAAGGAGAGTTCCTTTGAACTCCTTCAATCCAGGTATTTCGGGCCATTTCCAGGAATTGAGAACACCACCAGCGTTGATCAGAATATCGCAAACATGCAACGAGCGAGATTGGGTTGTCCGGTCTAAAACCTCGACTTCCCAGGTGCCTTGTATTTCGCCCCACTTGGCCCTCACAATTTCGTGGTTGAGCTTGACATATGGTCGTAAGTTATGCTTGTCCGCAAAGTGATTGAAGTGAGCGCGAATTTCTTGGGCCTTGGCATATACAGAGGACCAATCTGCTTTCGGTTCGAAACTCCAAGTATACGTGTGCGCGGGAACATCGCATGCGCAGCTAATGTCAAGATGAGATGAGGCTGAAACTAAATTGCATTCTACTCACCCAGGGTATTTGTTCTCGTACCAAGTTCCAGCGATGTCTGGATTCTTTTCGAATAGAGTTAAGTCGAAGTTGGAGAAAGAACGTTGCAGTTTGTAGGCGAAGAGTAAGCCGGAAGCACCTGCTCCAAGGCAGATTATCCTCATTCGCCTTTCGCTTTGCAGCGGCTGCTCGAGGCGGTTGAACCCTGTGTCCGTCGGGATGTCGTTGGGCATGATGGAGGTAGGGGAATACGAGCTGAACGCTCCCAGGCCTTTTGTATACTTTTACGCCAGTGTTCCACCCCAGAGAGCGTGTCTCCTAATGATTGACATTGTGGGAACGCTGTAAGTCGGAGGAGCAGGTGGATCGGCACGGTGCCATGAAATGCATCTTGCAAGGTTGCGAAGACAACATGTCTTGTACGTAGCTGTACCGGCCGCCGGGTAGTCCTGTGATCGCGAAGAGAAGAGCCAGCAACAGGTAGGCTGAAAGAAGTAGTATCGAGCTGTTAGCATGGACGTCCCCAGCATTGGTTCCAGTATGTTAAGCGAAGAACTTGGACCCGGGCCAGGACTGATGATTATTTCGACCTGGTAAAAGTGATTCGCCAAAGGTGGGCCCCATCAATGGCAGAACTTAAGAGTACACGCTCCGAGAGATTGGCTAGGGTGCTTCTTTCGAGTTCACACCATCATGGTCAGGCGCAATTTCGATGGTGGGTAGGTGGGTGACAGTGAAGGTGTCAAGATTGGATTCAGACGAGCACGGTCACGTGATCAGGCGCGTGCAGAAACCCGAACCGGTCCACCGCGCGCCTCGAGTTCTCTACGTTTGCCACCACTTTTCACCGCAAAGATGGCTGGGATGCTCGAAACACCCTCACGAATATGGCGCAGAATAGAGGCGGTAGAGGACAGGGAAATGCCTTCCCTTCCATCCATGCCTCACTTCGATGATTCCGTGGATGATGCTGGAGGATCTTACACGGACTCAAAAGACGAAGAAGTCCTTGACGGGGATATTTCTGCACCAATACACTCAACGCCCACTGTTGCTCTGTCAAACACTACAGCAAGGAATTCTCGGTTGATTTCTAGTACTCGCAGTTCTGCGCGTTTCGCAAATTCGATTGCATCTCGCTCCTCCAAATCGTCACTGGCATTATCGAGCTCGCGTTCGACTATAGCCCGCAAGAATGGACATGAAAGCTTTGATATCAGCGTTATCCCATCTTTACCGGCGCTCCAACCCGGAAATGCGACAGGTCATGTCACGGACGAGATGGACTCCGACTTGGAAGGCGAGAGCAGAGAGAGCGTGCCGGATGTATATCTCCCACCTGCAGACGACTACGATAACGAAGACGAAGACGTCTCTCTGACAGAAGCCCTTCGATCTGTCAGCCGAGCGGGCTCACCACCTCTTGCGGAGGACTCTTATGACCAGGGGGCAACACCAAAAAGGAGCTTCAACTATTCTGCCAGCCTCCGTTCAGAACCCAAAGTGCGACACTACCTCTTCCTCCTCTTGTTATCTGACACTAGGGATAGCCTTCCCCGCTAGATAAGTACCGTAACGTTGCACTACGAAAGACAACAAGACCTCCGGGCAATCGAACACCCTCGCTCACTCGGACTAGTTCCTCCGACTCGCCAGGCTCTTCACCCACCCACTCTACTCCCCATAGCACGCGATCCTTCAGAATCGCTCCGTCAAACGCAGCCTCGCCGATACCAGCTGCCAACATTCCCCTACCACGATCATTAAACCCTTCTCCTGCTGTAAACACATCCCGTGTTGCAGCTGCATCTCCACTCCCAGGGCTTAGCATACCACTTCCCCGTTCTAGGACAGCGTCACCCGCTGTCTACATTCATGAATCTCAAGACGCCCAGTCGGAAAGATCAGAAAGCGAACCCAGCGTATCGGAGCAGGGAATGCGTTCAATGGATATTACCGATGTGCACATTTCTCCTCAGGTGGTAGCTGAAGTTGCTTCTCGACCACGAGAATACTCTCAGACAACTGAGGAAGGCCAATCTACCAATGACCGTGAACCCACATTCTCCTCAGAGGGTAGTCCTGATGCGGCACCATACGCACCAGCCGCACGCCATTCTCCAGAGACCCAATTCTCCTCCCCTGCCACGTCCGTGGCCTTTACACCCACGCCAGCTTTTCCTCGCCCCCGTGCTCGTTTCGGTCTCCCACCTCCACCCACGGACTTATTGGCCACCCCCACTGTCCACGAGGACGAAGAAGACGAAGAAGACGGGGACGACATTCAGGAGACACCTCGACCACCTTCAGAAGAACTCCTTACACCTCATACTCGTCGACGTTCGTTCTTCCTTGCAGTTATAAACTCGACCGCGAGGCCTCGTCTTAAGGCACCTACCCCTCATCCACGTCGAGGGGATATCTTTGCGACTCCCAGCATTGCTGAATCTACACCGTCTTCGGGTTCTTCTACATCCAGCGCAGGTCCATCATCTGCACTACCTCCTCGTGCAAACCTCCAAACTGCATTTGCAGGGGTTACTCCTAGACCGCGCCTAAGAGGCGGTCCTCGTCCTTCACACCCACTCGCACAAACTATTATCCCTTCGCAATCATACTCGGATACTGAATCTCCGTCTCCCGCTCAAGTACCATCCGTCCCGTCCTCAGGTGAAAAGCGCGTTGCCTGGGCCACACCAGCTCCTGCTAGCCATTCACCTTACGATGGCGCCGGAGATAGGGCATCGTTCATCTCCACAGCGTCTTCACATGACCTTACTACACACCAGCGTGCAAATACATCATTTGATCCTGCAATGGGATTTGGAATGGGTGCGCCTGGTCAAGGTGTGGGTCGGTTCAATGCAACAAAATTGAACAACTATCTGCATGGATTGAACCGGCGGTTGCAAGAGGAAAACGAAGTCCTTGTTGCCAGGATTCGAGCGCTTGAGGAGAACGATAACGAAGATGAACAAGCCCAGGGAGCCTCAGAGTCCCGGCGATCTTCACTGGACGCGCTTTCATCCAGACGTGTGAGTTTGGGAAGTACACCCTTGGGCGATGTTGCCGAAGATGTTAGCGGAGAAGGATGGGTTGAGGAAAAGGCGGCACTTGAAGAAATGGTTCAATCTTGTAGAGATGAGTTGGCGATGTGTGTTGCAGAGAAGGAAGAGCTGCAGAGAGCTTTGGAAGAGGAGAAGGGAGGAAGGGAGGAGGATCGGGAGAGGTGGAAGGATCGAATGACCGAAGTTATGGGACCCATTATCAAGGAACTCAAGACCAAGGTCGAAATCGCGGAGAATAAGGCGAAGGTAGTTGAACTTGACTGCGAGGATCAACTACGGGAGATGGAAAATAAACTTAACGAGCTTCAAACCGATTTGGAGCTTACCACGACGCGAGCAGAGAAGGCGGAGAGTGCGTTGGAGAACGGAATGGACCTTGGCGGCGAGTTAAGGCATGCTCACGAAGAAATTGGGAAGGTCACCAACAAGCTGCGGGAGGCAAACGAGCAGATTAAAGAGTCCGAGGTGGAGGTTGTGCGTTCGCAGAACAAGGTGATTGAGTTGGAGAGTAAGCTAAGGGAAGAAGACGAGATTATCCAGCATTTGGAGGAAGAGTTACATGCTCAAACCGAAGATCTGAACTCCATCAGAACCGAAGCCAATCAGCGCATCAACCAACTCGAGGACGAATTGCAAGCATCTGGGGACTACGTCGCTGAGCTGGAAGCAGGTGCAAACGCTGCCGCAGAGCGGATCGAAAATCTGGAAGGAGAACTTGGCGTTACCCTTGACAAGAGCGATCAACTGAGTGCTGAACGTGATGAAGCCAACGAGCAAGTTGAGCGGCTTCAGAATGAAGTTCAGAAGACTCAGGAGATGGTTAGGCAGATGGAAGAGGCTTTGGACAGCGCGGAGAACAAGATGTTGGCGGATGAAGGCGAGTTGGCTGACCTCAAGAACAAAGTCACCTTGCTGGAGCGAGACAGAGAGAAGCAGCGAGAAGTTTCTCTGCAGATGTCGATGACGACATCCTCTAGTGCGCCAGCCGCTTGGAATCCAGGGCCAACGGAGGAAGACCTTGACACTCTGGAGCAAGAACTTGGAGAGGCGCACAAGGAAATTGCCAGGCTGAACATGCTGCTCAATCAATCTCCGGCGAGGAAGGCGATGGATAAGGCCAAGGACACGAAGATCGAGATACTCGAGAGAGAAAGAGAGGAGTTGCTCGAGAGGAATAAAGCGTTGAGGATGGCCGTCACCGAGATTGGTACACCAGGCAAACTCGTTAATACCAGCAATATTTCCCCCATCCACAGACAGGTGTTGTCCATGTCTATCAAAGCACCGAGGACACCTGGTGCGCCGCTACGAGAGGTGAGTGATTTTTCACTAACGGAACTTCTTTTCGTTGATCACTCTGAAGGTATCATGGCTGAACACGACCGCTGCCGATTCTGGTATCAACCCATTCATTCAAGAGATCTCTCGCCTACAACGCGAGCTTGATCGTGCCAATGAGAGCATTGACGAGAAGCTGGACAGGCTCGAAGATGCTGGCCTAGGCGCTGTGGGCCTCACCAGGAAATTGGAAGACGCACGCACTCGTATTAGCGGTCTCCGGGACGAGATTGCTCGCCTTACAAGGAAGGACGAGCGAAGAACTAGAAGATTGCAGAGAGTACGGTGCCAGAAGTGTCACGTCAAGGTGGATTTGTCGCCTCTTACAAGGTCTCTTGAAGCCGAAGAAAGGTATGTAAATGCAATTGTATCCTGTCTTGCCATAGCTGATGGTATGCTACCTACTAGCTCTATGGACCTCTCGTATGGCGTAGCGGAACCACCAACACCCCCTACACGAACGACGGAGGCCCTGCGTGCCAATGTGCAGACCTTAAACACGCAACTAGACACACTCAAGAACCAATGGCTCGAGGAACGAAAGGCATTGCTCGGAGAGAAGGCCGTGTTGCAAGATGCTACTAAACGTCTGAATGCTGAGGTTAAAGAAGCCAAGGCAGAGGCCAAGAAAGCAGCAGAGAGTGGGAAGCTTAATGAGAGATCTCGTGCAGGTGTTCAAACGGTGCGTGTTTTGTTCTACCTCATCCGTATGCGCCAGTGGTTTAAGAAAAAAACGTAGGAACTGGAACGCGCTAAGCAAACCATCGCTGATCTGGAGAATGATCTTAAGGCTGAACGGTCGAGGCTACGAAGTTTAACGACCGAGCGGAGTCGTGTGTCAAAGGAGAAAGCTGACGTCAACAAGCAGCTCCAGCGCACAGAATCCGTATGTTCTTCTCAAAGCGAGCCTCAGAGCTTCCTCAACTGAAGTTTGGTATCAGGATATCGATGACATCAAGCGCAATCTTCAAAAATTGAAGAAAGAGAACCAAGGTCTTGAAAACGAGCTTCGAAGTAAGCTCCCATTGCGCCCCTTCTTCTGGGATCATTGATTTACCTTTGCGATGTAGCAAACGCCACCGCAGAGCAGAGGGTTCGCGCATTAGAAGGACGCGTATCTGAGAACTTGTACACCATCGAGCAGCTCAGACACGAACGCTCCTTGCTCGTTGTGGATCACAAAGACCTCCAACAACGGTTCCTCGATATCACAGAACAAGCTAACAAGCTACGAGAAGAGTACACAGCATCTTCCAATGTTCATGAGAACCGACGCCAACAACTCGATCTTCATGGTGCCGAAATCGACGAGCTCAGGCAAGCATTATCAGACAAAGCGGAGGAATTGAACCGTGCCGAGTCTGAGAAAGATAAGCTCGCTGCGGAGAAGAATGATGTGGCGAGGACGGTAGCCAGTTTGGAGAGAGATCTAAGGAGGGTGAAGGCCGATGCGGAGGCTTTTGGTCGAGACCTGAGGTTACTCCGAGCAGAGAAGGAGAATCTAGAGACGAAGCATAAGGAGGAGTTGGCTAGGGCTGAGCGTACGAACCGTCAGATCCACACACAACTTCGACTTGTGGGTGAACAGCTGGAGTCTCAAAAGGATAAAACAACACGGGCAAGGGATGAACTTCAAAACCACGTCTGTGCTGCGTAAGTTGGCTTTGACTGAAAATAGGTGCTGATAGCTGACGCCAAATGTAGAGATGATGGTCAAATCCTGGCCATAAAGCAACGGCATAAAGTCGAATGCAAAGGATTGATTACGCAGATTAATTATCTGAAGGCCAAGTACACGAGAGAAACTGCATTCCGTAGTGACCTGACTTACCAAAAGAATTATCTTCTGGTACTGTTGTCACGCTACGAGAAGAGGTTGGTCCTATCCCTGGTCCTTGCCTTCACGATTAACCCTAACGCTGCCGTTTTCAGCGAACAAACCATATTTGCGTCAATAGCGAAGATTGGCTTCCCAATAGCGCCACCCCCACCAACGAAGAAACCACACAAGCTGAAGAATGTAGCACTCTCCGTCATCTTCGCGTCACGAGCCAAGTAAGTGCATCATTGGGATTGGGTGCTCCAGGTATACTTACCCGTGGATTAGACGTGCAAGTGACAAATGGAGAGCCGAACAAGCTCTCAAACCAGCCATCGCTGCTGCTTTACAAGACGTGCGACAGCGAAGGGCTGCCGCGGCATCAACATAGTAACGACCAATTCACGTTTTTATTATTTTTGATGACACTTTAGACGTTATTTCTTCTATAATCTTGAGTTAATATGTTGTAAATTAAGCATACTTGTGATAATACCCAGGGCATATGCAATTAGATATGATCGACATGCCTCTTGGGCGCACAAGCTGGGTTGGGGGATGGTTAACGATGGGAGATAATGCGGACGGCATCTTTCGAGAAGACATATTGAAGGCCACTGCCAATTGTTGTGGAGGCAACCAACCACCTGAGAGCATATATGTGAGATTAGAAGGATATAAACGGGATTGGACGTACTGAAAGCCGAGCAGCGACAAACCAAGGTCGAAAGGAAGCAGGGGACCGACCGTAGTCACCCCCATCAAGCCGATCTGGAGCGCAGTGTTGACCTGAGAACGCATAAGCCTCGGCGGTTAAGAAGAGCACATACACCCACCTTGCTCAAGTACGTTGGGCGAACCTCTGCAGAAGGTATTGAGAAGTCCCAGTAGCGATTGAACGTTTTCTTTTGAAAGATAAGTAAAATTGATACTACGAAAAGTACTAGTTGAAGACACACCGGATGTGGTAAGGAGGTGTATCGAATGTAGAAGGCTGAAATGCTCAGCAGGACATCACGACCCAGAATAACCACCGCGAGAGGGACTAAGAGGCATCATGAGCATGCTCACTGATGGGTTTGGAAGAAAACTCACTCGGTAGGAGGCCCTTCATCATTAATGTAACCGCCAAAGTCGTCATCAATAACTTGTCTGCTGCTGGATCCAAAATTGTCCCGACAACAGTCTGCATCTGGTAACGACGCGCTAGAAAACCATCGACCTATCAAGAAGTACTTCAGTAGATAGAAAATGATAACAGCGACGATCCAAACCCAATCTGTGATTCCCGCATACGCGAGCAACGAGGTGGAGAGTACGAAGTTTCCCTCCAAAATCGACCAGCCTAGCACAGGACACGCAAGTATACGAGAAACCGTCAAGATATTAGGGATCGTGTAGATATTCTCTCGGAGAGTTGGCTTCTTTGTCTTCTCTGGTGCAGCTGGTCGCGTGCTGAGGCATCCCGTGGATGTGAAAGTCCTTTGGACATGATTTCGGAAGGTGGAGCGGGCGTACGGAGAAAGCTTGCAACTATACGAGCATTGTGGCGTACGATACCGAGCCGCAGTGTGCCCTTGGAGCCTGGCGAATGGGTGTAACGCTGCTCGCATTCAGTCGATGCACGGGCCAGTGTCAGCGGGTGCAGCAAAAACCTGCAAAGTGGCTTACGTACTATCGCCAAGGTCATTAACGCCCACCATCATCATGGCCCCTCTCTCGACCTTCTCACTTCCCCTTCGCGAGTTACCCGCGGGATATGGCTGGGATGAACGCGAATCTTTAGCGCTCTCGTCAAATGTGACATTCACTACTGCACTAGACAAACGGGACATTTTCCTTGGACAGCAATGCTGTATCGTTTGTGGACGTCCGGGTCTTGTAGAACACTGCCGCATAATCCCGAAGTCAAAGCTAAAAGTCGTAAGTCCAAAGGCAGTCGAAGACTTCTGTTTACAGTGAAAATCACATCGATAGGCGTGTTGGGGTTCGTGGATACAGACAACGGGACCGGAGAACTGCGCATGAATACAATTCAGATTCACCAGAGTATCGGCTAAATCCAGAGCAAAACCAACCGCTGCATCCTCGGCGGAATTGTTTAAAGAAATTTGAGGTTCATTTTCGAACCAAGGATCACCTGCAAACGCCAGAGCTATGTCCTTACACTATGCACTCTTTTTTGCACACGCCTATCGATCTGATTTTGGCTGTAACGTGAGCTACAGTGGTCAGACCTCAGGCATCGCGGTTGGATCCTCCGGAATCCAAAGCGCGTCCTGAGCTTGACCCATGAAATGGCTTACTTCTCTGTCCAAACCATCAAAGGTTGTTCGAGAGGTACACGTTCTTCATACGGTTTCTCCCCACTGTGAGCGCAACTTATCCCTCCTAGGTATTCATCTGAAACAGACCCGCAAGGTTGTACACATCAACTACCTTAAAATCCCTAACCAGAGCGAATATCATGGTAAAGTCGTTGGTCTTGACATTCATGATCTTCATGCACCTTTCCCCTCTCTATTCATCATCCACGAGATGCAAGTTCGCGGCCACCGCCCCTTTCTCCCAATTGAACCCCTCATTGATGGTATCTCGTGGCAAAACTGTCAGACAACGTGCTCGACCGTGAATCGGATTCTCTCAGACGTGAAGGCCCACCGCCCGATACCAACAACCCCGAGTCCCCGACGATGCAGTTCCAGCCTCAGACGGTGAACACAGAAGGCGAGCCGTCCGGCAGATATCAGATAACTCTGAACGACGACGTCATCAACGAGATCCTTGCCGCAACGCGTGCTATGCCTTCGTGGAAGGCCTGCCAGATGGAGGACACACGCTGGAATGGCACGGCGGAAGAAAACATCCAGAAATATGTCTCCACCATCGGCACAGAAGATCAATCAACACCGAGCACGGAATAGGGGCGGAAAAAACTGAGACGAACGAAGACTCTGGAGCTTTCGCGTATGTTTTCGAGTCCAACAACGATACGACGAGGTGAAAGAACACGTATGCAAGGAGAGGCTGGCTTGAAGTAATATGCGAGGTATGAAGAACGGGTAAAATATAAAAGGTTGGAAGGGATCAAAAAAAACTCTGAAGATGTACAGGTAATCCTACCATCACAGAGACTGACAATGAGAGAGAGTAGATGAAGAAAGAAAATAGAAAGCAAGAAGAACAAAACGAACGACAAAGGTGGGGTGTATGTAGCGTTACGCAAGGAGTGTCCAGTAGATTATCAACTTCCTTCCAGATTAACGGAGTGTAGGTATATACGTGAATGGAATAATGGCTTCCGTGGGGGTATGAAATTCATGAGTGTCCGTCATGGGGGTGCCTCGTCGTCGGCCTGCGACAGTGCGGCTAGCTTCCCGGCGTTTTGTATCAATCTCTTTAGCCGGGCGAGTTCGTTTGCAAGTGCCCTGTCGAAGGGGACAAGAATCAGCACCGCAAGCCCGCAAACATAAGGAAAAAGAACATACTGAGCAGTATTCCCCGCCTCATCCGATTGCTTCGAATTTTGCTCGACTTCCTCTTTCAACGACGAAATCTTGTCTAACCAAACCTGCTCCACTTTTGACTCCATAGCCTTATCCTCTGCTTTCGCCTTCTTCAACTCCTCTTCAGCCTTTCGGCCTTCCTTCACATCCTCCAAGAGTTTTCGATACTTCGCACCAATATTATCTGCGTCCGCCTTCAACTTGTCTTCGCGCTTCTTCATCTCTTCCCGTAACCGTGCTGTATCCGATTTGAACCCCTCAACCAATCCCTTTATGCTGTCTCGAAGAGTGATGTACTCCCTCTCGCTTTTCTGCGATAAAGCGGTTGATTCGGACAGTTGAGTTTCCATTTCTCGTATCGTCTTTTTCGAGGTTGTGGTTTCGGACTTGAGTTGCGTCTTCAGACTCGCCGCTTCTGCCTCTGCCTTCCTTGCACGTTCTAGAATCTGGTAACATGGGATGTGTGTCGGGCGATGAGTGATCAAAAAGAGTATCGTACCTCCTGTAACAACCTCTCCTTCCGTGCAACGACGTTATTCAGTCCTTCGTTTTCAAGTCGCAGTCGTTCTCTAGACTCCTTCAAATCTTCGGACAATCGCGTCAGTTGAGCTACCGTCCTCTGTGATAACCGTAATTGTGCCTTGGTGTTTTCCAGTGCATTCCGCGCGTTGATGACACCCGTTTGTAGGTCTGCTAAAACTTTCGTTGTCCCTCCAGGAGTTAAAGAAATTCGGCGATTCGGTGATGGTGGAGGTGCGAGTCCTGTTGAATCGGATGGCGATGGTTGAGCATTTTCTCCTGAATGCGAGGGCGAGAGTTTGAGTTGAGTAGTTTGGCCCTCATCGGCTAGTGCCCGGGCATTGCCTGTGAGTATAACACGACGAGACCAAGAACAGGATAAATACGTGGTGTCCAAGCAATTTAAATTGTCAAATGGGTTAAGAGTAAACCACTCGTAGAGAGCGAAAGGGGAAGTAAGAGAGGAAAATGGGACCAACCTACGGCAGAAATTGGTATGCCTGATAGAAGATGAAAACATTGGAAACGTGAGTTATCAGTAGGACGATTAGACTGTTGACACGTACGGCTCAACGTCCGCGTTGGACTCGAGGGGCGTTTGTGATGTGTGGGAGTTGACGTACCCGCGCCAAAGTGAGCAGGAACACCTTCACGTATTGAGTTATCGTCCAAGGCTGGATCTCGTTTTGGTAGAGGTAGACTTGAGTCGGGGCCTGCTATGCCATGTAGGACTTCATAGCTTGAACGTCGCTTTGCCTTGTTAGTTGGTGTAAATGCAGATGGTGGACCGGGACTTGTTGAGGTTGATGCCATTTCTTCTGCCAGTTCTGGTGGGTATGGTCGAGGACCAGAACGAACTATGGTCTCGAGAGAGTTGAGTTGTGCTTGCTGATGTCGAATGGAGTGCTTCAACGTTGACATCTGGGTGCGCACGACAACTACAAAAAACCACGATCAGGGATGAAAAAATAAGCTTCTTATAATTAAGTTTCTATCAGCAAGACTGACCCGGATCGTCCAACGCGATTGAGGGGCTTGTAGCGCGTATGGAGCGGAGGGAATTGCGAGAAGAAGACCTGGACAGCGAGCGGTCGCGACTTGGTTTTACGGGGGATAGGTGGTGATCAAATGAACCAGAGTTTGAAGGGTGATGAGAGCTTGCACCTGGAGACATTCGCTGTGTACTATTCGGGTTCCAAATAGGAATGTGAAGGGATCAAGTAAGGGAGGAGCGTCAAGCCTTTAGAGTACTTGAACGTCGATGGCAAGCTCTAACAGCTCATCCAGTGGAAATGCTCGAGCGCAACAATCTCGGCAACTTATTGAGCTCTGCCCAACGCGATGTCCGAGCTTACCACCCAAGTTTATTTGCTCCTGTTTGATTCTAAGGTTCATCAAAAGGTCACGCAGCCAGAGCTCGCGATGCGAAGAGCGCGCCTCCACCCTGGCACCAAATCTCGTTTTGCGAGACGTTCCGCTCGCGTTAGACTCGAAGCGCTCGTCCTTGCACGATGCCATTGGAATGCTCGATCTGCTTGTCCGCCTTCAAGGATCCGGTGTGCATTCCCTGTGGTCAGTTTCCGTTTTCTTTGTCCAAAGAGCCACTCATCTCACCTGAGTCACCTCGCTCAAGGCCACATTTACTGCAAGAAGTGTTTGACGGATCATGTCAACCTACCAACGAATGACGACTTGAATTCTTCGTGTCCCATCTGCCGCGCCCAATTTACAACAGGTATGTTGCCTTGCGCCCGCATTGGTATCTTTCGTCCCCTGACCAACCGCTCTCTTGTAGTCATGCCAGATGTATGTCGTATCTTGCTCAAACGCGAAGGACTGTACCTCATCTCTCTTTCAGCTCACTTATCTACCAAAGAAGTACCATCAATACGTGATACCAAGCGTCCGCCAAGTGTACATCGACACTTCCGGTGAAAGAACTCTGAAGAAAAAGATCACCCAGGCAGAGGAACGTATCCGCGCTTTGGAAAGGGAGAAAGCGCAGTTGTTAATCGAAGGCAACCGAGATAAGGCGACCTTACAAATACATGCCGCCAGGGAACGCGAGGCGACTTCGCAGGCCAGAATCGCTGGGGAGCGTTTAAACAGGCTAACAAGGCTACGGAACGAAGACAGTGAAGTAGCGACCAGGGACATAAACGAGGCATACCGAGAACGGGACCATATCCAAGCACAATATGATGACCTACAGCAACAATTCGACGAATTAGCACAGAAGTAAGCTACATCCATCTCCACTGTACTTCTATTTTTATCAACATGACATAGGTTCAAGGCACAAGCTACGAAAAACGAAAACAGAGATAAGAGATCCAGAAGCAGCGTCCCCAACTCCTTGCCAGCGGCGGAACCGACTGCAGGATCCCCTAGATCTGCATCAGAAACTCTAATCAATTGGGATATTGGATCCATGACCTATAGCCTTGTATCGACACAGATACCACTAGAACCCCTCTCCCCTTCATTTGATCCCCCACACACACAATCTGCGCGTGTGGCCCGAAAGATTCGACCGCTCCCTCGTCTACGCCGGACGCGCGAAGATCCACCGGCCGAGCAATCTCTCTCTTTGCCCCCTCATTTTGACAAACGCCCTCGCTATTCGGAGCCCGGGCCTTCCACCCAGCGGCTTAGCCAGTCCATGAGCTCGCGCCCGCGATCTTAAGATGGTCACATTTAAATATAGGAACTATGCTCGTTTTCTCCCTTATGTATGACTGGAAGTATTGGATTATATATGTTTTTAATTATAAGGAATTCAGACTAGACTGAAAGTAGCTTTACGTCAATTTGGCCTACAAATGTGCCCATTGAAGAGAGGAGGCCGAGAGGAACGGCAAATGCACCAAGAACGGCTCTCGACCACCCTTGGACGTTATTATGAGGTGAGGACTGTGCGTGTATATCAAGATCGAGGGAGTTTGGACGTCCAACTGGTGGAATTGGATGTGAATTCATCCGGGCCAAGAAAATGGATTGAAATGCGGTCGTTCTCCGCTGGCATGGGAGGTTACCGATGATTGGCTGGGTAATGTCACCACCCAGAAGATATGAGTAACCATACTTTTTTGTGTGATTGAGTAGTACCTTTTTGGTGATACGGTTATGCAAAGACCTAGTATGATCGGCCAGAAATCCGTAGACGAACCTGTTCACGTACCCTAGAGCTTCCATTTTATCGGTCTCGGGATGGACGTTGTGGATATCAGACTTCAAATTATCGAGAGGTGAACCTTTCTCGGTCTGAATGGGAAATAACGCCCCAAGTACAAGCTACCAGAGCGACATCTTATTCATGTTGCTAAAGTTAGGGGCGAAGGTTGTTTCATGATCAAGCTCTAGCGCAACAGGTCCAAACAAAAACGGCAAAAACTCTGTTGAATCGAGTCAAGGAACTACTGTAGCTACGACCATGTCTTCAAAACGCAAGTGGGACCAACCAGCACCCGACGCCGCACCTCCTGCATCCTCGTCCTCGGTAACTACACCTCCACCTGATGACAGTGAACAACCAAAATCACCCTCCAAAAACGATGAGAGCAGCAAGACGGCCGCAGAAGCTGCAGCTGCCGCCGCGGCGATCGCTGCTAAAATCGCAGCACAATTTGCCAGTGGTCTGATAGGAAAGGATCCTCATGATGGAGACTTTACGAAGGACATTGATATCAACGATGTGAGGAACAGGTATATGCTCACCAAAGGGTCCACACAACAGCAGGTATGGTGTCAACGACTTCGTGTTTTTCAACTGTTCTGACTGATCTCCTTCTTTGACTCTTTCTTCATCTTCGCATCTTTTGTCGGGATTTAATTCGTTGGGCGATGTTTAGATAAACGACGACACAGGCGCGTCTGTGAGTACGAAGGGTACATGGTACCCAGACAGAACCAAGGCTACGGAGAGGGACCCGCCTTTGTACCTTCATATCTCTGCCTCATCGCCAGAACAACTACAGAATGCGATAGATAAGGTCAACGAGTTAATATCGGTTGACTTGGGTTCCCTTGTTGAGGACAAGAAGGATCGGCTTCGAGAGAAGGTGTGACGCGGTTGTCTTCAGAGTCCCTTGTCAATCGTGCTAAACGGTGTTACAGCGAAAATGGCCCGAAGAGAAACTTCCAGTTGGACTTGATTCGATCCGGAATTTTAATGTTCGGGCGAAGGTTGTGGGTCCCAGTGTAAGTCCTCGCCCGTCCCACCTGTTTACTTCACCACTTACTGTGGCTTCCCTTATCCAGGGATCATTTGTAAAATATATTCAACAAGAAACAGGCACTCGAGTCCAAATCAAGGGGCTTGGTTCTGGTTTCATCGACCAAGAGACGGGGAAAGAGAGTGACGAGCCCCTGTACATCCATATCACGTATGTTCCATTATCCTCACCTGTTGCCATTCGCTAACCCCCCTTCCTCAGTGGCCCAGACGAGGGGCAAGTTGCCCGAGCCAAAGTCCTTACCGAAGATCTTCTCTCCGTGGTACGAGTAGAACATGCTAAAATGGCAACCGTACTCCATCAACAACAAATGGAACTACATCAAGCGCAGGCGCAGTATGCTGCATACAACGCAATGGCGGTAGGTTTCAACACTATCCTCGTCTCATCTATAACCACAGAGCATGAACAAGAACTATTCTTGACATCACGCGCATCGTATCGTCACAATGTTCTGGTTGTTAATGGCCCTCATGTTTCTTTTACCCATTGTCGTTTGGCCCAGTGTCGGGGATACTGACCGACTACTGACGAATTGTGTGCTAATACTATTACAGGGATATGCACCACCGCCTCCAGGTAGCGCCCCTCCTCCACCTCCAGGTGAACAACCGCCCCCACCGCCAGACGGCAGCGCTCCTGCTGGATACCCGCCCCCTTTCCCAGGAGCTGGAGCCGATGCTGCGACTCAAGATGCGTTTGCCTCGTACTGGTACGTCTCCCATATCCTATTCATCAAGGCTTTGCTGATTGCCTCTGTAGGGCCGCCTATGGATATGACGTCAACTCCGCCCAATTCAAGGAATGGGCAGCACAACAGCAACAGCAATATAGCCAGTATTATGCCGATCAAGGTGCTTCAGGAACTCCTGGACAAGATTATAGTGCTGGCGTGCCACCTGGGTATGGTACCACTCCCGCTCCGCCACCTTCAGGAGCAGCACCACCACCCCCTCCTCCTGCATGATTACACACTAGATTTCCTATAGTGGCTAACAGCAGGTGATTATGGGTGACTGTTGAGGATTTGCGGTAAGCGAAGGTGGTAAGGACGTTTGTGTGAAAAGATTTCGCTGGATATATCCCTACCATAGCGATAAAATGTGCGTGTGCGTACTCAATACTATTTTGTTAGAGCATATTCCTGTGGCGGCATTCATTGCCATTCATGGTCAAGATAGCACCGTTCCTGAAGGCAAATTATCCTTATAGATGGGATTCTTTATTGGTCCTACTTCAAGAAGCTAGTGATCAACGAAAGTATTGAGTAAGGGTACTAGCTGTTGAGGAGAAGCCATTGGTTTAGCTTCTAACTTCTTTCCGCTCTGTTCGCCCTCGAAAATGACGATTGAAGGAAGCAAGAGCCGGAAGACTTCGAACCTTCCACCCGAGTTGCCCACCATGTTGACAACTGCCTTGTATCGGTGCCGCCGACGTCATCGACTACCAAAGTGAAAGTGAAGATGGTCGAAATTGGGACTGGTGAAGCTTGAAGCGATGGGCACGAAGCGGATGGTGGGTTTATTTGACCACCGATTTATTCGCCATGTGTTGGAGACGCGAATAAGCGGCCCCGTGGAGGCAACTTGAGATCATCATCGGCAACGACTTGAAGTATTGTCGACTATCAACATCAAGCTTTCGTGGATCTGTCGAGGAGTTGTGAGTGGCTTGGCTTGACTTAAACGTTAACTGGCGCTGGTGCTGTCCTCCGTGGGGACTTCGGGCGCTTGTCAGGTGCTTCTTTCGGTCTTCGGGAGTGCACCTTTCCATATTCTCAGTGTCGCTCGTGTTTGTGAACAGAGCTTGGAAATTGAATGTACACCTGCAGTGCGTGGCGGCACAAGATTTAGAGTTGTGCAAGGTTATAACCGGAATCGGCAACGTTTCATACCCGTCCCCGTCCCTTTTTTCCTGCACGTCACCTTGATTGCCCGGAAATATCATGGGTTGAGAGTACATAAACCTCCGCCTCTTCGTTCCTTCTATCACCATTCCCCTTTCTATTTTCTGTGTCATTACCTCCATCCATATCCCTTCTACCTTCCTGAGCAGCTACAGACAACCCGCAACAGCGACTTCGAAATACCTGGAAGGCGCCTAAAGATACCATCCACAATGGCCACTATCAAAACCCCCATTACGGAGTTGTTTGGTATCAAGCATCCTATATTGTTGGCTGGGTAAGACATTCTTCACCGAGGTCGTTGTGTAGAAGGTTAACTTCGCATCCGTTCACTTCCGACTGTTGCGGACTCAACAGAATGAACGTTGCTGCCGGACCGGAACTCGCAGCTGCGGTGACGAACGCAGGCGGCCTCGGTGTGATCGGTGGTGTTGGCTATACCCCCAAGATCCTTCGTCAACAGGTACGTTCTTGCATCTAGCTCTGACGAAGTTTATGGACCTGGGCGGGATCTAATCTTCTGTGCGCTCGCCGCTTATAGATCAAAATCTTGAAGGATGGGCTTAAAGACAAGAATGCACCTTTTGGCGTTGATTTGCTTCTTCCTCAAGTAGGCGGAAGCGCAAGAAAGACAAACGTAAGTTCACCCTTGCATCGTGTTCTTCGCTTCGCACCACCCCTTGAGGTATAGCACCCACCAAGAAGCTCTTTATTCACACAATCTTTTTTTGCTTCCTTTAGCATGATTATACCAAGGGACAACTTCCAGAGCTCGTTCAGGTCATTATTGAGGAGAAAACTGCACTTTTCGTTTCGGCTGTCGGCGTCCCACCAAAGGAGGTTGTTGACCAACTGCACAAAGCTGGAATCCCGGTCATGAATATGGTTGGACACCCTAAGCATGTAAAGAAGGCATTGGACGTTGGTGTGGATATCATTTGTGCGCAGGCAGGCGAAGGAGGTGGACACACTGGTGATACCCCTGCAAGTATCTTGATCCCCGCTTGTGTGGATGAAGTGAAAGGACGCAAGTCATCGTTGACCGGCAAGCCGGTGTATGTTATTGGTGCCGGTGCTGTGTATGACGGAAGGAGTTTGGCGGCTAATTTGATGTGGGGTGCTCAAGCAGTCTGTGAGTAACCTTCGCTTCGATTAGCCTTCTGGATGGTACTCATGTGGACGAAAGGGGTTGGCACGCGATTTGTGGCTTCGGTTGAAGCTAATGCACCCAAGCTCCACAAGGAGTTGGTTGTCAGTGCCGGATATGAGGATGCTATTACAACATTGATCTACACTGGTCGTCCTTTGCGAGTACGCAAGACACCGTATGTTGAGGATTGGTATGTGCAGGTCTAAAGGTGTTACTCTGGTACTCAACTCCGAATTAGGGAAAAGAACCGACAGAATGAGATCAAGGAATTGACATCGAAGGGTGTTATCCCCCACGAACGTGAACTTGCGAACCACCCAGAAAAGTCTATCCAAGGACGGTGAGTAATCGTGTTTGCCTGCAGCTTGAACATTACTGACATTGAATGATAAAGACCCTGGTTGATGGGCCGCGTCTCTGCTCTTATCCACGAGGTTCTGCCAGCCCAGAAAATCGTCGACGACATGGTGGCGGAAGCAGTTCAGCTCTTGCAGCATGGTAGCACTCTCGTTCAGACGAAGTCTAAGCTGTAATCGGTTGAGACCTTTGGAAGTCGCGGGATAGTTGGTGACTTCATTATATGCCCCCGGAAGTACTGTATCTAATACGATTTATTTATCTCTGTAAATGTGGCCTCGCTGGAAGGCTGTGTACGCTTTACCTGATCCGAATCCAGGTGGTCGTGTGCATCGAGATTTAGGCTTTAAGTGAATCAACACCACACCAGTGCAACTTGCAGACAGTATGGGCCCAGTGCAATTGCGTGGCAAGTCCGAGTCCGAGGGACCTCTCCCTGTCTGTACCACAAGTTATAATAAGACCCGGAATGGGTAAAAAATTTGGCACCAGAGATAGTTTAATTTTTCGACTCAGATGGCGAAGTGCAAGACAGAGATGGAAGATGATTAACAATTCAAGTTCATAGTGAGGAGAGAGGCGAGATATGTGCATTGTATAGGTAGCAATGGATAATAAATGACAATTCACGAGATAATAAAAAAAGAAAAGAAATTGAGGTGCACAGTACAGGCCCAAAGGTGGTATTGATGGCGCAACCCAAAAACTCATTCAACCATAGAGACAAACCAACACATGGGAGTTTCCGGTTCATCATCCACTTGAGAGAGTGTCAGAACGAAGGATCCCTATTCAATGGGAGTTTCCGGTTCATCATCCACTTGAGTGTCAGAACGAAGGATCCCTGTTGAGTGCTGGTGGTCCCAGAATACACCCCCGACCACTCAGGGTCAATTGAGTTGGGAGTGACTATTCCGTTGTGCACCTCCCACTCTACATGCCAGAGTTCGGTGATGAGAACCTTGTCCAATGTACGAATCTGAATGGATTTCAATGTCCTCCTAGTGGTGATGATGGCGGAGGCGGTGGTGATGAAACGATCATGTCGATGATGTTTACCGCGACGGCGGGGTTTGAGCAAGATTACGATTCGGGTGTTGGCACTGGCGGGGTACATATGAGTTAGTCACTGACCACCATTGTAAGAATCATCAACATACCGTGTAATTCAGCGTGTGCGTTGGCATCATTTATTGTGACGGTGGTTGACGTCGAGGGGTTACGATGGGTGCTGGCACTGGCGGGGTAGAGATAAGTTAGTCACTGACCGCCATTGTGAAAATCATCAACATACCGTGTAATTCAGCGTACGCGTTGGCGTCATTCATTGTGACAGTGATTGACGTCGAGGAGAAGGGTTACGATGGAGTGCTGGCACTGGCGGGGTGGATCTAAGTAAGTGG
>ML208298.1:100475-155580 GCA_004369065.1 Pluteus cervinus | reverse complement strand
GCATGCGCATCGCACTGCGAGGCGAGGCTGACAATTCACTGTTTTGGTGGCAAGTGTTCTCTAGTGACAGACTTTACCCGGGCATAGCGCTTTCTGTGCAATTTCGACGATGAGGGCAGGTAAAAGAATCGCGGCGTTTGGGAGCGCCTGGAAAAGTCCAAGTCCTCAACTACTCGGGATGACCGACTGGGAGTCGGAATCCGGATGACGCGTCACGGTTACTACACGTGATCGCGTCACACTCCGTAAACGAAGTGGCTCCGGCACGCGCGCTCCCATACCTTCTTGCCCCTCCACGCCATGGACATTCCCGAAATACACGAACTCGAGGAAGCCGCAAAAGAGATCGTGCGCGCTGCCGGTGCACGTGGAGAACTTGAGTACGTTTTAACTTTTCACTTCAAAGTAACCGAATAATTGGCGTTTTATTGACCGGTTCGGTCCCTTTCTGCATCACAGGACTTTAACACCACGTATCATTCGAGCGAAACTTGAAAAGCACTTTTCGCTTGATGATGGGTCTTTGGGTGATGAACCCTATAGAAGTGCTATTAAGGATGCACTTAAGGAGGCTGTGGTAAGCCCGCATCGACTCCTGATATTGCTATGCGCGTCTGAACAGGCGGGGGCTTAATTGTAGGACGAGGTGATGGCTGAAGAGCAACCACCATCCTCTCCACTGCGCAAAGAGAAGAAACCGGTCAATCAACCAAAAGCTAAGGGGACAAAGGCGAAGCAAAAGGACAAGGTGAAGGAAAAAGAAAGCCCGGAGAAGAAGCCCCCAGCCAAAAGGAAGCAAGTTAACAAGGAGCCAGAGGCTTCTTCGAGCGAGAAGGCCAAGGGGAAACGAAAAGACTTTAAGTCTGCGGTATGCGATACGTTGTCCGTCTCGGAATCCTTTTGATAACGTGTTTGCTGTATCTTCAGGAAGAAATCGTGGATTCCTCTGATGAGGGCGAGAACGAGAGCCCTTCAACTTCAAAGCGAAAGGTACCCTTATTTCGAACATACTGTGCTCAGTGGTCCTGAAGCGTGTTATAGAAAACCCCGCAGGAGCCGAAACCGAAGCGGCGAAAGGTCGAGGCCAACACCGATGATGAAGTCGAGGTGACGGAGGCAAAGCCCTCTAAAGTTCCTGCTGCAAGCCCCAAGAAGGCCAAATCTCCGCCGAAGTTGAGCTCACCGGTCAAACCTGCCAAACAGGACAAGGAAGAGGTAAGTTGTGTTCGAAATAAGCGCGTCGTTTCTGATGCGTGTACCTTTCTTTCCAGGAGGCGCTCAAGAGCGAGTCAGAGCTTTCCGTCCTCATTGACGAACCTCCTAAACCCAAGAGAAAGGTCAGCAGAGGTTGTCTTCCCCTCGTTCGGGCTTCTAACACTCCACAGACCACAAAGGACAGTAGCAAAACCAAGAAGAATACTTCTCAGGGCAAATCCCGGAGTAGCAATCCAGCACCTGCTCTGACCAAAGACGAGGAAACTATTAAACGTCTCAAGGTCAGCCTCACGTATCCTGATGATTTACATATCTAATAATCGAACTTGGCGCAGTCCTTCGTTCTTGCGTGTGGCGTACGCAAAGTATGGGCTAAAGTCTTCCAAGGAATGGACCAACCCTCGCAGCAAATTAAGAAACTGAAAGAAATTCTTGCTGATCTTGGTATGACGAGTCGGATGAGCTTGGAGCAAGCCAAAGCCATCCGAGCAAAGAGGGAGTTAGCTCAGGAACTTGGTAGGTTTCTCAATCATCGCCATACTACTTATGGTGGCGCTCATTTCGCATCATAGAGGATGTCCAGTCGTTTGAAAAAGCCACTCGGAGGCAAGGGAGGCATTCAGAATCAAAATCTGCAAGTGAAGAAGAAGAGGAAGAGTCGGAGGATGATGGAAAGCCCGTGAAACGAAAGGTGGTGTACCCGTGCTACATTGCAAATTCTTCCGCTGACTTGTTGATACAGACTGCTCACCAAAGCATCATGGCTTTCCTGGGAGATCAAGATGACTCTGACTGAGCCGTCTTGCCTATCCCACTATACCCCACTTAAGTTATTCGCATTGCTTCTACCACTACATCGGCTGTACGAAAGTTGCTGGCGGTCTCAAGGACCTTTGTGCTTCGTAATCCGGTGAAGCATAATCCCCCAACTCCAGGGAGGTTGTATATGTACCATCCGAGATGAGTTGCAATCCCGCGATGGATGCTCCAGTAGCATCTAAAGACCAGAGGGATAAACACAGAGTGTTGGTTGATCGCCTTCGTAATATCCTAATTAGCATGAACATTGGGTCAATATATCGTTTTTCTTGGTTTCCTAGCGTACGCACCCTGCTGGAAGAACATATATGGTTTGTGGGCTGTGGATTAAATTAAGTACCAGATGCGTGTATCGCAACAAAAAGGCGCACCCAATGTTGTTAGTATATTTACCCACTTGCCAACCATTGAGATAAACTTGTACGCGGTAGTTTGACGAAATGGCACTTGGAGTTATAGAAAGTCGAATTGGGTTGTCAACACCATCAGGTAAATCCTGCGTTAAACATCAATTGTCAAGCTCTTTGGATCTCGAAAACATCTTACCAGATCGAAAGTCGTACGATAAAAGTTGATTCCCGCTCTTGAAAGACCTGTCAATGGGCTACCCAAAGGCCAGTCTGTGTCGGGGAACCCAGGGAGGTGTGCGCCAATCCGTTCAGCATATAAACCGCCTTCGTTCAAATATCCTCTGAACGTGTCGGGTGTGTTGGCCGCGCCGCCGTAATTGCCTTGTAATTTCCAGCTGCTGAACGTTGTGTTGCCACCAATGATGGAGTAACCACGAAGTCCACGAGGTTCTTTCCCGCTGCTCGCTATTGAAGAGAGTTTAGCTGCTGCCTAGTGGCGGAGCGTGTGGGCTTACTGCTGGTCTCTACGATTCTATTGTAATCCATACGGTCAGACTTAAATCTCACCTCGAATCGACGATATCTTACCCTGTATGATCTAAGAAAGTCTCGTTAGGCTACCAACTCTTCTCAACATAAGATAGAACATACCCATAAGCACAGTAAACACATTATCCCTCCCAACACGCAGTGTATTCGTTGGAATCGTCCAATTATTCGAAGTCATACTAATTGATGAATTTCCTTGACTGCTTCCTAAGAACACGCCATTCAGCCATGCAGAATAGCCTCCGGCAAATCCGTATTGGACAGCTGAGTTGATAGCGGTTTCTTGGCCGGTTGCGGTGAAGTGACCACGGAAGATGATGTTACCACCGTAGAACCTGAGCGGGGTAAAATGTAATTAGGGGATTGTGGCTATGATAAAAGTCTTACCCGTATTGTTGTGAATAGAGGATACGGTTTCCTGATAACGGGGGGAGGCTTGTGTACTAGATGATAGCGAGAAGGGTGCAGCAGATTAGAAAAAAAGTTCAAAAGATCTCTAGGAAAAAGGACGTACGTTGGTTGCGGTCAAAGTTGCGGTTGTAAAGCTCGAGTCATCGAACTCTGGTGATATTTCTGGGAGACTACCAAGAACTTTCCAAGGTCCTAATGTAGGTGACTTGATAGAAGATACACCAGGTAGCGTCGCAACAAAGGTTCCACGACTGGTCTTTGTTGATCCGATAGAAAGGCCATTCCATTTGAGTTGGTTGACTGCGGGAGCAGCCAACCATTCGATTGGTGTAGTCCCGTTCAGGTCTCCAGTCTAAACAAAATTCGGACTCGTGTCAGGATGAAAGGGTATATAATCTACACACCAAATACAAGACGTTATCCTGTATCTCTGCCGTTCTTACAAGGTACGGTCCTCCAACAAGGACACTATTACCAGGAAGATCAGCTTTAGCATCAATTAATTCACTTCGAATTCGACTTACGACTCATTCGTCCCCACAGAGAAGAAGTTCCCAAAGTTCCCAGCAGCAGGGATAATAGGCGCATGCCAATTATTTGCAGACGCCTTGTCCATTAGCACTACCGTGACGGCAGTAGTACCCAGCGTGATAGGAACGAAATGGATCCCGTTCAAGGTGTAATTTATGGTAAATGTTCCGTTCGAGTAATTTGTTGTTACACCTGGTGCATCCCCGAGGCTTGCAGAAGGTGCAGAAGAGAATAAGAAGGCAGTTTCTCCGGTTTGACCTTGAGGTGAATATAAGACTATATAGTCGGTGTTACCAATGCTATACACAGTGTAAGTTTGCGCACGACTCGATGAGAGACGCATGGGACGTACGTTGTCCAAGTCATGATTCTACGCGACGTGCATGAGTCCACGGATTTCAAGTTGAATATAAATGATAGAGGGGAGCGTACTCACTCAGCGGTCGAATAAAGAATCTTCGTCGCAGATTTCCCAAACAAATAATCAGTGACAATTGCCTTCATCTCTCGACCGTTGAAAGTCATCACTCCTGTCTTGGGAATTGTCAAGGATCCTTTAGACGTAGAGACTTTCAGTTGTGTCGTCGTGAGGGCTGTCGAGCTATGGAAAATAGGGATCAGATCAGTAGGCCCATTACCGGAAGACATGAAAGGACGACAGACCTCGAATTATTATGCCTGACAAAATAAAACCCAGCTCCAGTGGCTGGATTTCTCAATTCTGCAGCATACATTAGGGTGGAGGTCGTATAGTTTGTCCCATTTGCGATATAATTTGCTGCCAATAGATCGCGCGATATGCGGAGGAAGAGACCTAAAGTTAACGCGCGGTTTAGGTTCTCGCTCAAATCCATAAAACTTGTATACCTTGAAGTCGCATTTCGTTCATCTTTGGACCAGCAACGCGGCTTTCATTGATCCCTGTATACGATTCCCTCGTTAGGGGAACTAAGTGGAACATATGCGTTCACATACCACCACCGTAGTCATACGACGAATATCTAGGTGGCTTGTAAGGACCAGTTGGAGACAGTCGATAAGGTCACTCACACAGTTGGTTCCACAGTTTGTCCCCAATTCGTACCACCAAAGAGCACTGCGAGAGAACATGAATACCCCTTCCGTCAGTTTATGTAGTTACGCACTGTACACATCTGAGAAGCCATGGAATCAAGACTGGTTGGGAGCAGATTACGAACACTTACTAAGAATTGTTGTTGTCTGTGCACTAGGGAGCACCGATGAAACTCAAAATTACCAGTCAGGGAGACGGAATCAAACGTACTAATTCTCCTTGTAGAAGATATTCTCTGCATAATTGCGAGAATAAGCATTCATACAACAAGGCACACGGTAAAAGACTGACCGAAAGTCGCATCAGTTAAACCATTGGCTAGAACACAAACCAGTTAGATAGCCATTGCAATCGTCTCCAGGTGTAGTCTCGAACTCACAATACTTCTCATATCCCGTCCCGCCACGAGTAACCGAGCCCCAATTGAGCAAGAACCCGCCGCCAAACTATCATGAGTTCAGAATCTTCAGACGAGGAAGCTACTCAAATGGAATGACATTACCTCTGCAAGGCAAAGTGGATTACTCGGTGCAGCTGCTCTATGATTCGAATAATAGACCGATTGAACCTGTGCCCAACTATTGGCGCCTTGAGGGTATGAATCACCACTACAATAAGCCCGTGTCAGCACTCTCAGAAACCAAAATGAAAAGGGGATGGAAGTATACCAGTAGATATCCACATGCGTTCCGGACCGATCGGGAGAAAAGTTTCCAGCTTGGCCAGCATGTTGGTCGTTATGTATAACAGCTTTCAAGTCGTTGATGTCAGTTGGGATACCCCGGAATCATCTGGTAAAAGACTTACGGACGACAATCCCGTTTGCACGATATAGATCAATAATGGCTTGCATATAAACATTGTTATTCGCGCTGGCGCTATACTCGTTCTCCGCCTGAACCAATATAACTGAAGTACAAAACATTAATCCAGCCCTTGAAAGGACGAAAAAGACGTACTTGGACCACCGTTGGTGATCTGATTTCGTGCTATTATCTTAGAAATCGCAGTCATATACGGTTTCCATGCTATTCACAAATAATGAGACCCGAGCGAACGTAGATTGTTCGCGAAGATGGACTACCTTGTGTGTAATTGGCATTGTTCGTTCGAAGGCTTCCCGCAATATTTCCAACCCAACCTGGAAAGCCCCCACCAGTCGTCTCTGCGTCTGAATAACATATAAAGACCAAATAACTTCAAATCAAAGAACCACGAACTGATGTACGGTCCAGGCCTATATCACCTCTCCATAAACTTGCGCGGAAAACACCACAAAAAAGTCACCACTCACCTTGCAATCAGCCACAACCCAGCCTTCTTCCCCTCATCAATAAACCTCTGGATATCCCTATAAGTTCCCTCTTCGAAATCACCTTCGCCTCCATTCGTCCCGGGGGTAGGATAATGAACGGCCCAGTTAACATAAAAGGAAACCGTATTAAACCCATTGGTTTTGATTTTCTGAAAAACATCAGCCCATAAATCGGGATTCCCGGGAAGCCTCCATGGATGGTATTCTGCTGATAATATGAAAGTTCGTTGGTTGTTGATGATAAGAGAGTGAGAATCCCATGCGACGAGGTCCGTTAGGCCAGTTGTTGTGCGCTGTTCGAGATTCGGAGGAGTGGAAGGTGAATCGGCGATGACCTGGGCTTGAGTATAACCTACGAAGGGATAGAGAGAAGTGAATACGGTGACGCAGAGGGTCAGGAAACTCCAAAATGACCACATCTCTGAGGCGCAATGGTAACCTCCCCCAAATATGCGTGCTCTTATACTTAACAGACTTTCCCCCGAAATGATATCCGGAGAGCATTCCACCACACTGACCATGACATCTGACACGATGGTACACGATCCAGGACATTCAGTGGTCATAGCGGCCCGCTGTAAAGTTGAATATAACAGCACGTCCCGTTGAGAAGGCCCATAAGAAGCCACCAAGAACGAGGAGAAGCATGTGGTGGCTTCTTTAGCTTCTGTGCTCCATTCAATCTCGGAGCGCAGTGAACTATAGCATCGATGGCTTCAAGGGATAGTCCTGAGGTCTCGGATGTGGCAAAAACAAAGAAAAGTATGAAGCTTGGCAAGCGCTGAGATTGTAAAAGTTCGAACACAAGGAGGTTGTGGCGGTGCTTTTAGGCTTTACTTTGGCGGAATGACGACCCTTTCGACACACACGACACCCAGCGGTACTCTCCCTCTCCCCCATCTCGATGAACACAGATTGGTAAATACTAACGTGCGGTGATCACAGGTTACTTGCTACCTTCAATCCACTCTGCGCCTCCCTTCTTCACGTAAGGGATCTCCAAGCCTTCCTCGCTTGCTGATAATCGAGACTTCGGATTAGACAACAGCCAAATCCAATTACTCAAGCTGTCGTATGCGAGCAATGGACAAAGCTTATACTATCATATGCGCGGTTCAAGAAATTGTTCGTGCTCCGAGTTGAAGATGCAGAAACACTTGGAGGTGATTGGGATGAAATACTTCGAAATGAAAGAATAAATCGTAGGCCCGTTTCCTCAGTTCTCTATCTTATCTACTCACACCGGCAACAGGCAAACTAAGCGCCCCGCATTTATCTTCGATAATATCTACGATGGTTACGAAGAACCTCGCTGCGTACGAACCTCCAAAACAAACGCGGAGTGTCCTTCTATATTGGCGGCAACCAGAAGAATGGGCAGAGGTCCTCCATAAATGGGTACACTTTCTGTTCCTTCCTTACTTCCCCATCGCTAATCAAATCTTCTTGAAGGTATCGACAACTGGACAATTAAACACCATCCTTACCTTCCTGGACATCACAGAGCCACCTATCGAATCCCCCCTAACTAACCTCCCCACCTCGCTTCTCAAGAAAGCCATCGCCATCCTTGCAAAGACGAATCGGGCGCAGTTGTTCGGTATAGCTGACGGCGAAGGTGTACGGTTCTTTGCTAGTAAATAAATTCAGGTGCCTTCCTTGTAATACTATCATCTTGCATGCCCCATTCGTACCCCTATTGATGGACTATCACCCGCTGCGACAGTGCTACGACCCGATGGACTACCTGGGTACTGCGGAAAGTCAAACAAACAACCTTGAAGTTCAACTTCAAAATCAACTTGAAAGCCTGCAAGATAGCGCGTGGCACGCACGACAGAATGGTGCCCAGGGCCTCGGCGGCTCTGTCTGAACGCTCTCGGACTCCCTGGACACTTCGAGTACATGCGACGCAGCATTCACTCGTCTATGGTATATCACTCTGTACAGCGCGATGCCAATAAATTGAAGACTTGCATATACCGTGCGTCCGACTGAGCTACCGTCGCCTTCGAGCTGAAGGTTGTACTCTGGGCACACCGCAAAGTCGTAATTTCTATATGCCTATACAATTTGACTGGCAGAGGACGAGTACAAAACGGACATGAATTTCGTCCAGAATCCTCACTCTGCGTTCCTTCTTATTAATTTCATACTTACCCATCCTGTTGACAGTATCATATTGTCAACAAAATGTATATGTTCGACAGGCCCTGTGGTGTCGACAGCCAAGAGGTCGGTAGGCGCGTCCCCACACTTACGACGTCGATATAGAGGAGGTCGACAGGCGTCTATGGTGTTGATAGCGAGGAAGTTGCAATTGGAAAGCACATTCCCCACCGACGGCACCGACACTGAGGGCTGTAATCTAATCCTTCCTCTTCATGCAATTGATGGTCGTTTCATGTTCAAAGCAGTCATACTTATGCTCAAGTATCCACTGTCGCTTTTCGCCTTACATCTACTAAACACATCAATTCAGTTCGATGGCAATGCATCGATATCTTAGACGTTATGCTTCTAGTTTGTCTCGAACCCTATTCCCAATAACAACTCTCCACAAAAACAGGTCGTAAAGTCACCACGAAGTTTAGGATCACCCATCGACTGTTGTCCTCCACTGCTCGTCAGTTGGTGATGTCGTCGTCGACGTCATCGTCGAGTCGCTTGATCGAACAACCTTTTAGTGATCATTGAATTTCGGTGTAGATAAGATAAGATCGAAATTCGCGCCCAAACGCGACCACGTGCCATCACTTCTTGGACACGCCTGCTGTCACCCAACCACGCACACGCGTTCACCCACCTCTCGATGCACCATTTTCTATCACTATGACCTTGGCGAGTTGTATGATATGTGTCTCAGACTACTCCCTAGACGATTTCCGATCTTTTGACTGTGGTATGTTCAATTTTCTTTTGTTACAACTGGCGGGGTAGTTGATACTCGAGTCATAGGACACTGTTTTTGCGGCGAATGTGCCGGCCGTATACTAGAAACAACAAACTCTAGAGGGCATGCGAATTGTCCGACTTGTCGTCAGCAGGTCAGGAAGGGCGATTTGAGACGCGTATATTTGGATATTGTGGACCCGCGGAATGTGGTTATTGATGGATTGGATCGTATGGGGAGGGACTCGAAGCTTGTCAGTGTTACCAAAGCGAAGGATAAGTTAAGGAAGGAAGCAGATAAGTTGAGCGGGGAATATGCAGTGAGTACCCAGCACAATCCACGCTTTGAGGAAAAGCTGAGCTTGACTGGTGGTTTTAGGAATTACTGCTCAGAGCGGTGGACGATTTTAGGGACCGTATTATCCCCATCTTTACTAAAGTCGAAATTCAGGCTGATGATATCGCCGACCTGCAAAGTCAACTCAAGAGTTCGATCAGCCTTAACGAGGACCTTTCCAAACAACTAGAGTTATTGGAGTCGCAGATGGACGAAATTAAAGCATTGAAAAAGGACTTGAGACGCGAGCAACGCAGCACAGAGAAGGCATTAGTCCTTGCGGAAAAGGCGAAGGATGACTTGCTCGCTCTCAGATTGTCACATGCAGAAGTTGAGAAGCGGTCAACTACCCTTGAAGAGGATAATGCACGAATGCGGGACCAGTTAGAGAGGCATGTAGAGAGTGTATGTTCAAACCGATCTTCATTGTATTTCACTGACGCGAGATCTTGCCAGTCTAAGGAGCAACATAAGAAGAACAAGGCGCAGAAGAAGAAAATCGAGGCATTGATCGCGGAGTGTAATGAGCTGCATGCGCAGAAGGCTGCGCAGCCGGATCCGCCTTCGGGTGAAGACCAAAATCGTGATGTATGTTCATTCCCTTGTCAAGCATTCCCCGAACTGAGAGTGTCACAGCCAAATTCAGCCGCAGATGTTTTCTTGGAGTTCGACGACGATGAACCCCAAAGTTTTCCTCGCCAGACCAAAGTTCATTCAAGTTCAAGTCGAGTAAGCGCGAGCGTGTGTTACCCTGCTTTCGAGGCACTACCGCAGCAGACATTTTCAAACTGTCAGCAATCCAAGTCGACTGGGCGGAAGAGAAAATTCGGAGACACGGAGAACCAAGACGTCAAGAGGGGGAACAAATTCGCAATTGCATTAGATAAGAAAGGCCATCCACTGGGGGCTGTTCAGTGTGGGCCAAAGCGGACTCGGCGGGTGGTTTAAAATTGTACAACGAGTAGATAGACTATACCATTTGTATCATAGTATCTTGTGTTTGCAACACCTCCTATATTGTTGGTTCGATGAGACCAGTGGTTGTGGATGACGAAGTGCTGAGACTTGGGCGTCTGTTGTGGTGGCCCAAGATGGAGGGCGCTCCGTGCTTGGTCCGCGAAAGTCTGGACTGCCGAAGTTGCGACCCTAAATATCATGCTTAGCGATTCCTTGCTGGTCTCTTCATGCCTAGAACTAATGCATTGACGTCCTCGTCGTCGCTCGCATCCCAAATGGACACCCCTCAACCCCCCGATCCAGTACACACATCCCCTGCCACCCCCCCACCACGTCCTGACATAGTTCCGAGCAATAGCCGGGATGGCTTCCCCCAACTCCCTCTGCCAGTTCTACAAAAGCGCCCAGCGTCAACAAGGAGACGAAACACCATTCGTCTAAATGGTGTCGCCTTACAGTGGATGCGTTTTAAATCTCTAGTTAGGAGAAAATTCGTGACTTGTCCCGTCGTTGACAGCCTGGATCTCGGTCTCAGCACAACGGCTCACGAGGATGAACCTTCGTCCGGAAGTGAATTTATTATTAAGGACGAAGATGGCGATGAAGTGGATGAAGTCGTGGTTGACAGGTCATGGTTTGAGGAACCCAAAAGTTCTGCTCATTCCGACGCGGACGAGGTTGGCAGTCATCGGAGTCACGCAAGTGTTGATGAGCTCCCTTTCCAACCCACTCGGTCCGGATTTTGGACAAGAAACTCGACTCTGATATTCCTCCGATGGCGGTTATGGCCTAATCTAATGGAATTCTTCAGTTCGAGGTTCGCGGATCCACAACTGGAGGAGGCTTACCAGAGGGAAGAATGGGCGCAGACGAAGGGATTGAGCCTATGGTCTTCCCTCTTCTTCATTATCAACTGGCTTTTGGGTGTTGTATTTATCCAGACACCAGTGGTGCTGGCCGACAAGATATTTTATTATGGGGTACGTGATTCGTTATTTTGATCCTCCACAACTTTGTTCACGATCCCCGGCTATTGCACTTCCAGTTCGCGCCAGCGTTCACAGTACCCTTAATTCTCGTGTGTGCATTCGATGTTCCTCGAAGATTCAGGAATCTATACCAGATATATTTAGGGATATCCGTTTGGTCGTGGTAATTACTTCTTCTCCAACTTCGTGAACGTTTCGAGTACATCTGACCCTTGCATAACTTTATCTTGACAGGTCCTTTTATCAGATTATTTTTGTCGCGCTATGTGGCTACTACGACTCACAAGAAAGCCAATTCACTTGTGGATCCAAAGACTTTCTTATAACGTTCTAGTCCGTACCGACTCTGTGCCTACGTTTCACTTCGTATGCTAACCTCCGCGGCTTTTTTCTACCCAGTTATACCTCTGCATTGCAAACCATTGCTCTATTCGGCGCCAGCTTCTACAGATTCCCCGCGATGATTGGCTCAATTATTTTCCTGATCATGTTCGTGGAGCCCCCATCCCAATTTCAAAAACTTCATCGGTCGGGAGGTTGATCTGCATTCTTTCCTTTAGGTCGGGGTGTCTTATTGTCCCGGTCCGGGCGTCGTGGACTCGGAGTGAGGAATCTTCCACTAGTGCCGCCCCTCCGAAAACGGTCGTTAATATGATCTTTCTCCCAATTGCAGATATCATGGACTTTGTCATTTATCAAGGTGTGTTGCTGTACACGCACTATCAAAGAGAAAATGTACGTGTCCGGCGCTCCCCTCTTTCGGGCCCTGTTTTTCTCTTCTTTCTTCCGCCGAGGGCGGTTCACTGACTGCGATCCACATTAGTCCGCAAGGAGGTTATATACCCTTCGAATGCAACTCAAGCTTCAGTTCCAACGTACCCAGAGAGCCCAGGTCAACGAGCGCAAAGCAGCTGATTCGAAAAGACGCTTGACCTCGTAAGTCCAATTCTCAAATGTCTGTCTTTCTGAACACACTGAGGTCTGACGTCCATTCTAGATATGTTTTTCATGATAAGTCAAATTCCTTCTAGTTTCTAGACCAGACGCGGCCCCGTTCTTTTGCTCTTCCTTCCGTGGACCCCGGTCTGACGAATCTTCTGCACAGGTCCGCGTTCCCTTAAATACCGCACGTAAGTTTCTTTCTCGATTGGGCGTAAAGTTCCAACTGGGTCTTATATATGCTCTCCCCCTCCCCCTCTATCTCGTCACAGTTCTCGCCGTCCAGAATCTCGACGCCTCAGGAACTATCGCAAGAGAACAGCAACTTGAGTTTCATGCCCTTGAAGGAAGCCTAAGTATGATGTCCAAAGGTACAACAGTCGTCCTCTTGATTCTCTAGCCACTGTGCTGACTTGAACTCCCAGTATTGAACGATGTGCTGGACTTGTGAGGAATGACAATACGCCGTCGCGACCAATCTTGCTAATTACTCCCTATAGTAACCGCATGGACAGTGGTCGACTTGAATCACTTTCCAAGGTACGTTCCTACGCCCAAGATTACAGCGCGCCTGACTCAAGTCTTCAGCCATATGCATTTCATCAAGTTATGCGGTCCATGTTTATACCGCTACAACTAGCCACAGACGCTCGCAACCTGAAGCTTGTTATTGATCTAGATACGACCATTGACGATGTGAGCCTCTCACCCCCATCCCCTCTTCCCTATATTTATAATAGTCATTCTATTCCGTCACAGTACGCGCGACGTGCCGAATGCGCAACAAGAGGCGAAACCCCGGAAGCTATCGCCTTACGACTCGAGAACGAGCCAAGTGGTGAAAAAGTATACGGTATGGTGGTCGGTGACGAAACTCGGTTACGGCAAATCGTCACGAACCTTGCCAGGTAAGCTTTTAAGAATTTCTCTTTCTTTACTTCCTAAATCAAAGGCATCGTGTTACGTTACTGCGTATAATCTCATATGCTCACGTTATTCCTTTGCTTTATTCTAGTAACGCGTGTAAATTTACGCCACCAGGCGGTACTTTGACTATTGTCACTCGCCTCGTGTTGCCTGCGACTGACGACATTAATGGTCGTCAGTCCAGTAAGGCACTTTATGAGGGCAGCCCTAGTGCGATGTCGGAGTCAGCTCTGACGGCCTCAAAGCTTGACCAATTGAACCGGAATCATCACCACCCGAATGCCAAGACCTTGAAAGACCGCATTGTTGTGAGGATTGAGGTTACGGATACTGGTTGGGGAATTCGGCCTAAGGATATGGCTGAGAGCAAATTATTTTGTGAGTCTACTATCGGGTCTATCTGTTGCGCTTGTGCGCTAACGCTAAAGCTATCCACTAGCTGCTTTTAACCAAACTGAACAAGGTCGTCAACAAGGGGGGAAAGGAACTGGGTTAGGTTTAGCTCTCGTTCGTCAAATCGTCAAACTCAGCGGCGGAAGACTTGGTATACAATCCAAAATCGGCGTTGGTTCGACATTTTGGGTAGAACTCCGTATGGATCTCATCCCCCTTCACTCTGTGCCGTTTCATCTTACAATCCCTATTACTTCCATATAGCTCTTGGTGTTGGTGGGAAAATAATCAGTACCCCATCACCTAGTCCACCAGACCTTCGGTTGCACCCTACAGAATCGGCGCCCCAGTCGACTCAGCTAAGCAACCCTCCAGGTTTGGATTCTGGACTAGCGCCACCACTTCGTATTATTCCGCTGAAGAGACCGTCAAAGTCATCGAATGCGGATGGTCGGCCTGTTGTTTCTTCGTATCGTTCTAACTCAGCTTTGCATGGGCTGATGAATCAGGGTATGTGACTTCGTCCCACTTCTGGTGTTGGGATTCCTTACTCACCCCTGTCCACCTTCTTAGCGGGGCTCGTCGAACTCGTACTCTCCAAACACGTCAACGACGGACATTCTCAAATCCCTACACGCGCAATTGGTGACGTCTCTACTGGGACGGATTATCCCCTCCCAAGAGAACCGCTACCCATAGCTCCCATCCCCTTCAAAAACCCCATCCACGACGATATTGAGACTGATGACGAAAAAGAGAATCACGTCTTTGATACCACTGGCATTGGGTCCTTGCATCCTCGCCTTGGTTCTCTTCGTCTTCATATCGACAGCGCCCGGGACAACCTAGATTCCGACGGGGTTTCACCTCCCAAGAAAGTCGAACCCGAAACTCCTAGTACCCCGTCATCCCCACCCCCACTACATCCCATATCCTTCCCATCCTCACCAGCTTCATCCTCAAAACTCGACCGCGAAGTTCTCGTTGTCGACGACGACTACCTCACAAGAACCCTCATGACGCGCTTACTATCTCGACTTGGATGTACAGTTCACACAGCCGAGAACGGTCAAATGGCTTTGGATATCCTCGTCCCCTCTTCAACTTCGATTTCCTCTACCGCGTCCACTTCAGCGGCTTCCACCTCGTCTGGCCACGGGCGACAATTCCTTGTCGTTTTCATGGATAATCAGATGCCGGTTATGTCAGGACTAGAGGCTGTCTCAAAGCTGCGGCAGTTGGGAAGACACGACTTTATCGTCGGTGTAACAGGTTCGTTCCCCTTCTTTTTTAAAAATCTCCTGACGATATTCATTCTATCCACAGGGAATGCATTGCTCACCGACCAAAAGGAGTACCTCGACGCGGGAGTTGATCAGTGCGTATCTGCAGTGACTCATTCTAAATCTAGTTGACTCATTCCCTGGTAGCGTTCTCATCAAACCAGTTCTTGAGCGTAGTTTGAAGAACATGCTCATCAAGGCGGAGGAAGGGCGAAAGGTGGACACAGAGCGGGCGAACCTCTAACACTAAATCACATACATACCTCGCAGATATTCCTGTATTTCTCCTGTTGCTTTTCGGGAATCTAGGGTTTTTTTTGGGTCAACTGAACCTGGTGCTGCATCGCAAGTCTTCGTGAAGATATTCTGAAGAGCGTGCATTTGGTGGGTGGCATGTGGCATGTAGAGAACAAAGCGTCGGCCGGCATAGCGCAAGTACTCCTACGAATCATGGCGCAATATGACATACAACTCTCGCTCGTTTATTTCTGCATAGAACGGTCAGATGCTGTAGGAGTAATAACGCGAAGAAGCCCACCAGAATGATACCATCGAATCTCTGCTTGAACCAAGCCATTGTGTCCTCCTTTTTGATTCGATGTTGGAAACCAATGCGGGCGTGCTTCTGCTTTCGCTTTGCGACCCGACCTCCCGGACGACCCATCACAACGTAGAAATCCATACCAAAGATACCAATAGTAGGATCGTATCGTGCACCCAAGTCGATATGTTCTTGGATACCGAAACCAAAGTTTCCTGTATCCGAAAAGTTCTTCCTCCTCAACTCGTATTCCTTCACTTTCAACCCACGTTCCAGGATTTCCTCCGCCTTGGGACCCCGGATGGTTACATGCACGGCAATTTTCTCGTTACGTCGAATGCCAAAGGTTCGGACTGTGTATCGTGCTTTTGATGTAACAGGTGTTTGACCAGTTAGTTGTTCCAGCACCTTCGATGCACGAGTAAGACGATCTCCCGACTCGCCCACTGAGATGTCTAGGAGCTGGTCAGCATCATGGCGGAACGCGACGGAACGAGTTGACATACTGATGACCAACTTCTCAATTTTGGGCTCTCGCATGGGGTTCGTGGGTGTTGTTTTTTGATCGGCCTAAAGCCGTTGAGTACGACGAGACGGAAAATTAATGACGGGCTACATACCATCTCGTCGAATGTTCAGTGCTTCTTGCCTGGTCTTTGCGAGTTTGCGATCTGTGAGTCCAGAATGTGGCTGAGAACTCTAATTCTGGGACTACACAGTCCCCGGAAAGTCGCGAGCTGATCTTCCAATAACGGTTTAGTCAGCACAGGTGCACCACGGCGTTCGCGGAGCTCATTAGGGCATTCGCTGCGGCTAGAAGCAGGCTGATGCGTGTGGCATAGTGGTGTCCCTCGGGGCTTAAGTTACCCTCTTTTGCATCCTTTCGACCCCGAGCTCAGTAACGAGCTGGCACTGAAGTTTTCATCCCCAATCTCCAAACCATGCGACGCTTATCATATCACGATTCATCGACAATGGTACGCGTAACCTACACTCACTTGCCAACAATGACCCGAAACTGCTCGTTAGCAAGTCGATTCGACTGTTTTATCGGACGCGGACGCCGAAGGGGAAACAGACGACGAGGTATCGACAGATTGTTACCTCTTAGCAGTCTACAAGCTCAACTCATTTGCAGATTTTTACCACAAGTGAACACAAAGGGCCTTGGACTTCTGATCATGACATCCCGATATTACCCATCCAATCTTTTGCATCTGACCTCGGGTCATTTCCAGTCTGCGATTGGTCTAGGGCTTCGCTCTACGAAGTTCTGTCGTCCATTCCCTACAAACCTCCCAATCCCGAAGCTGTGGGGAAACTCGACTCTACAGTAACTGGGCCAAAGAGAAAGCGGAGCGGTCGCGACGAAAGGGGGATGAAGAAGAAGAAGCGAAAGTTCGACACCGACGCTGCAGCTAGTTCTTCGAAATATGTCCTTTCATCACCCACGACAAGAAATGAGGGTCAGGACGAAGAGCTTGAGCTTCTCAGACTCGACTTCGCTTTTAAACTGAACGAAGAAGAGATTGTTGATGAAAATTTGAGATACTTAGCGACGGACGCCAGGCTGAAGCAGACATATCATCGGTCCAAAGAGAAGGAAACCCCTCGTCACACCCAGCCCTACGTTGGCCCCCGCGTCCAGAATCTTAGCGCTTCTTGCGAGCCTTATAATGACCGCGTGTGCCCTTTCGATGAAGGAGAGATCCATACTGGTCCCAGGCTCTCTACTTGGTTCGAACATTTCTTTGGTTTTCACGCCAGTCAGGATGGCATTCATACAACCCGGCCACGAGCCCCACTACCCATTGTATCTGACAGGGTCGTTCATCTGGGAACCCTATCATGACTGTAGCGGATGAAGTGATTCAAACCGGAATTCACAGGCAGGGGGACCTCCTAGGTATGGAAATAATACCTGCATCATCCGGAATATCCTTCTTACTTTGTCCAGGTGTGGGTGATTCTCACAACCTTTCAGACCGAGGTTTTCGTGGATTGACGTCCGCTACGTCAAATATGTGCACTCGTATACCAGTTCAAGACCCGAATAATTAATGTCCTATCGCGAGTCCAACGGTCGATCACTATCCTTTCTACCGTGAATTGGACGAAGAAGGATACTGGAGCGGAACGACGACAGGACCATCCACCTCTCAGGCCTTTCGCAACATACGAGCCGTCTAGATGTTGGTGGCTTGCTTGTGGTTCGAATCCAGAGAGGTTTTTGCTTCAGGACGCAGAGTTAGATCCCGAATGTTCCAGTTGGTCGAAGCTAAGAAACTCGTGCACATTAATTCCCACTATTTCTACACTACCACATCGAAGGTAATATTTACGTGCCCATTTTGCGTAATAATTAGTTGTGAAGGGACCAGCGCTTCCAGGTGATATGCATAAAGGACCTGAGGTCCTCAGTTAAAAATGAATGTCGGGCAAGACGAAACCTGCACTTGCCCTTCAGCAAGGACAAGGAGCAACCTAAAGTCTTCGAGGCACGCGCACTGCTACATGGGACCGAACAAGTAACCTTCCCCACGAAGAAGGGCGCATCGTCCTGGTGGTATGCTCCTGCGTGCAACGGAAGTCTAAAGAAGGTGTCCGCACTCAGTGCCAGTGTTTGCAATTCGAACACTTCCCGTGCTCTTGGGTTATGAGTGCCTCTGAGAACGATCAATGCCCGGGGCCTTCGTCGAGGCCGCCCTTGCTCTTGTCCAAGCGCTCTTGCTTAGGACCCCTGGTGGGAGGATGAAGAAGTGGCCCTCAAGAGGTTATCGATATGACGCACTCCCACCGAGACATTTGTAGATTGGCCTCCTTTGGATTTCGCGCCCCTTCTAAATCTGCTGTTCGTGATTATACTTCAGTGTCCGAATCTCGGATGCGAGTCTTTCCATCTTGGACGTATCTTCCTAGAGTGATGAGATGGATATTGGAGGGCCTGAATCTGTAGAAAGTTGAATGTTGACTTACAAATGTTGGCTAACCATGCTAAGAAGACATCTAACTACCTTTTCCAAATCCGCGTCAGATATTCCGTCCACAGAGAGTCCGGGTGAAGTCGTGAAACCCTGTGCGATTAATTGGGAATTGACGAACTCGAGACTAGAAGTAGAGATCATGGGATCCGAGGTCCTACCCAACGGAGAAATGTCTGAGAGCAGGGCTTCTGGGAATTGGGTACGATTTTATTGGGCAACGCCGCCATGCTGCAAGTAAGATGCAGGTCGTGCCTCGTCAGGAAATTCGCCACCAGCTTGAGGGTGGTAGGATATCTTGCGGGAATAGGGCGCTTGGACGCAAATTAGCTGTGAATCTCAGTTGATGCCGCAGATAACCGCCTGCCGAAAGAAAGCGGGCGCTACGACGGTTCCAGTCAAGTTCTGGCTACTGGTTTTGTCCCTCTGCCAAGCACTAGCATTACTGCGCTATCATATATCACGTCCGAGATGGCCCCTACAAACCCCATTTGTGTAGTAATCGAGAAAGCCAATAAGAAACCGTACAACAAAGCAACCGTCCATATCAGTACAAACCATAATTAATATCGTGACCATTAGGCTCGCAAAGAGTTGGAAGCTCGTAATGGTGGAGAGCGTGGCGGGGAGAACGATTGCGGGAAGTATGGTACACTCGAAGGGGACGCGAGCGAGCCTGGGAGGTACAGCGGTATTGTTGGCACCAGTTCAAAGACATGTTGTGCGATTACACGATTGGGTCGAAGACTGTTCGTGGGGACAGGTTCTGTCATGTTCATAACAGCGTGTATCCGAGCTTCCTGGACCATATGATCGTCAGTCCTAGATCCTGGTGTTATAGCCGGATTTGAATCGAGGCTGGCACCGTCCCATAGACAGCGAATGTCTTCGCCGAGGACGATTTGCGCCAATCGACCTGTCTCGATGTATCGGATCTCAATGAACCTTGAATCGAACAGGAGGATGTAGGGTGGATGAAGGGCAGCAGATTCTGCTGAGCCCTCCCATTCGACAATTGCTGAATGTCGGCTTGGATCGCCGTGTTTGTCAACGTAGACGCCAAATTCTGCAGGAGATCTTTCAAAAAGTTGTGCAGGATAAAGTGTCGAGACACTCACCATTGTAGCAAAGCAAGAATTCGTCGTCCGTTGAGCGGAACATACCTAGAGGTCGACAGGAATCGCATCGTTTTGTGATATACGAATAGCGCGCATCCTCCCTCGAAGGGATATTGACGCTGCTCAAGCTATGCATAAGTGAGTTAGACTTGTCCATGGACGATGCATTCAAAGAATACACACCTATTCAGGTCCATGATTTCGAAACCTTTAGCACAGAGGATTGCCAATCTGGCCTTGAGAACTACGACGTCGTAGGCTTCGGAAGGTATGTAGAAATATTTGTAATTTCTGAACCAGTCTGTCTTGTTCCTTTGAATCCCAATGCGTATGCCGATACCAGAGGTGGGTTTGACACCTTCGTTGATTTTATCTATGACTGGCTCCATGAGGTAGAAATGGCTTTCAACCTGATGAAAAGTTAAGCAAATGGTCAACAAGGAAGGCAACGATACCCACCCCCTTCTTCCTCATATAGATTACGAGTGTTCGACCACCCAAGTTACCGATTCTGAAGAACGAGATATCCTTTCCAAGTTTCTGCGGTGCTTGAGAAGCGTGCGGGCTACCTGGTTGAGAAGGGACTAATGCTTCGAGGTGATATGCAAAAAGAGACTAAATTTCCTCAGCCAAAAAGTAGATTTGTGCGGCGAGAACCGACTTACCTTGTCAGCGAGAACAAGGAACAACCCAAAGTCCTCAAGGATCGCGCACTGGGTAATCATCCGCACGTGTAGCACTCGTCGCATGGCTGCCGATTACATTATCAGCATGCAACAGTCAAGAAACTAGGAGGACTTGCACTTCGAGTCGTGGCGGAAGCCTATCCACAGGCCTTCGGCACAGCCAATGGCGACTAACCCTCGACGATCAAAGGTTGCTAGATGAATAGTGAATGACCAACTTAACCATGGCGAGCTGAGTACGTACAAAAGGGGACGGAACAAGTGACCTTCCCCGTGAAGAAGGCCCCATCATTCCAAGTACTATTTCCTGCAGGTGAAGTCTGTATAACGAAAGTATCTGAGCTCAGCGTTTCCATTTCGAATACTTTGTTATGCTCCTGGACTGCAGTGCGTAATCCAAGGGCATCTTCGAAGGATCGCTTCCAGGCATCCCGTTGCACCTGTGACTCTGCATAGACGAGATGTGTTCCCTCAGTTCGGCCAACATTGCTGAACGTGAACGGATACACGAAGCGAGAATCGACTCCATCAACAGGCCGATTTCCTTGATTGCCCGTGGTGTCCTCTGTTCGTCTGTCTCGCAAATTCCGGAGCAGCCCAGTTTGTCTCATGGTAGGAGGATCCGCGAAACTCCCAAGTGTGAGCATTTCGAGAGGAATAGGCTACGAAATGAATAAGGGACCTGTAATTACGAAGTATAGCACTTACCCGACGTTGGAGGTGATATCTGGTAACACCCTCTTTCTCCTTCGGTTTGGTCATAACCACTGCTGGGTGTTAATAAGGAAGGATAAGTGACAGTGGAAATACTTACGATAGTTGTCGAATAAGAGAACAAAGAGCTCGTTCCCATCTTGACGGGACAGCTTACCTGTGTGTACCAACGAGCGATTTTCATTCAAAAGGTCCATGTCCTACGAAACGACGTAAGAGTCCCCTCATTTTCCAAAGAACGAGCATTCATACCACTATCTCTCCCGGCTTGAAAACAAGGTTCGAATTGTAGATCCATAGTTCAACCTTCTGCTTGGAGGTTTGTACACCATGTTCAGTTTCTTTTCCAAGAGCCTTGATGATTTCAATGACTTGTGGTATCGCCTCCTTGTCCTCGTGGCCGGGGAGTGTTACGTCTAGGATACCTCGAAGTAATAATTCATAACGCAACAAGCGAGGAATCGGTCGGTTAACGAAGTTCTTCATGTCCAACCTATGAGAATCGGGGTGTCTGACGCATTCCTATTTATTTTGTTATCAGAATCGTACCCTTTGAAGAAAAGTCTATTCGTACGTCGATAAACGTCTTGAATGCGGGGTTTTTCTCCATTTCGTCGTTGATACGGTATTCTGCAATCGGATAATTAGGAATATACTCCAAGTATGCTTCTCGGAAATTTAAAGCTGCATCGAACAAGGGGGCGACGATGCTTTTGATTCTTGGATGTTCCTCGAGTTGAATATCATGGAGTTGACCCAGCAATTTCCTGTGATGCGCATATATCTCGCCAAAGTTGTGGAAAACGTCTGTTGTCCAGGAATTAAGGCGATCTGGGGGTATGATGGGGGGGTTTGCGTTTCGAAGGGGTCGGAGAAAGATCTGCACAAAAAACTAGGTGAGCACGTGGCATATTTTTGGAGTAAAACGGACCTTTTCTATGTTCTCAAGATCCCTGACGTAGGTCATTTCACCTTTGATAAGCTCGAAGATTATGCTGTTCGTTGTTCGATTTGGATAGCCTGGAAATAGGAGAGACGGACTCACGATTGCCGTTTACTTTCCTCGTCTTTGATAAAATGACGTTCGTCAGGAGACATAATATCGTGCCATTCCCATCTTCCTGCAGCGCCGCGACCCATCGCAGATTGGAATGTCCGTAGCTGTGCCACGGTCTGCAAGTTCTTGAGAGCAGATATCGCGGCGGACAAGAACTCTGAATCGGGATTTCCGGGGGCAGTCTCTCCGAGGATTGCTTCGAGGAGTACTGGGTATTTGTTCAAATGTTCACCAGGTCGGCTGAGCGCTTGTCGCAAGTCTATCCGTACAGACTCCCCTTGTCTGATCACCTGCCTCCTTGTGCATTTCTATACGAAAGGTATGAGATTTATAACAAAGGACCATGAAAGTTACCTCAATGAATAACCGAAACTCGGCATTGGACTCGAGTTCCTCTCGAAGCTGCTTCTCTGCAAGGGGGTGGTGACCCACATATATCGGGTAATTTTCTCTGAATTCCGTTGCAATATTTAGGAAAATATCACCGATGCGCTGTATCACTGGCGCCTGCTCACGCTGACGAATGTACATCTCCTCAAGGAGACGCTTATTCGAATCGCGTAAGTCGAGAATATTCCCAAAGACGTCATCGATAAAGTCGTCCAACCTTGAGGCCGACATGACTGGCGGGTTGGCTGCCCGAAGTGGTTTGATAAATGTCGATTCAATCATGTCGAGGTCCTCAAGGTATTGTTCCTCCTTGCTGATGAGCTTGTGGATGATACTTTAAAAACGATTTCATCTCATAAATCAAGAACGATATACAGAGGACATACGTTTGGCGACTTTTTTCGGTTTCTGACAGCCCCGAAAGGAATTCTGGGTGAACCTTTTGCGACCATTCTTCTCGGTGCACAATTGTAGCGGCCTCGGTATTACTCGGATTTTGCTGAAAGCTGTCTCCCTATATGCATAATGGTGAGTAATACACGAATTGGAGGCTCTAAACGTCACTTACCCTGCGAGGACAGCGAGGTGAATAGCAAGGTAAGCCGTCCCCACAATTGGTCGAGTAGCAATGCGTAAGAGAGGTTGTGACACCTGTCGGGAGTTCTTGCTGCTCCGGTGGCCCATCTGAAGGGCCCTCCAGTTCATCCAGAAACATGTATACGTCCTCGACATTGTCTTGAAGAACACGGGCACCCCATTCAACCTCGTAGAAGAATAGTTGGTTCTGTAAACTCCGGGCCATGTCCAGGGCTATCCGACGGTCGTCCGGTGACAAGCCATGATTTCGTACCAATTCCCGTGATATTACGGAGTGAATGGTCGACTTGGAGTTGTGAGCCGGGGAAATGGATGAACACAAAAGGGCATGCGTACCACGATATCCTTTCCAGTGAACGCGTTCGGGTAAGGTATACTGCCCTTGACGTGTGTCCCCCGGGGTACTCGATCACGCACATGCACAGCGATGTTTGAAAGCAAACGAGTGTTTATGTATCGCGTCTCGTCGTCACCGTCGGAGGCTTCCTCGTACCATTCCCCTTCTTCCAGGTCGCGTGGAGTTGGGTCAAAATTCTCAATGTCGCGTAAGACCTGGGACATATTCCGTGCAACATGACTTGGGCCTTCTGGCCTGTCAGGCCGTACTTCCTCCCATTCATCTTCAAGGTAGGAACCTGCAGAATCCCGGTTGTCATAAGGTACATTTGCGTACCTCCCAATAGCTGCAAGGGGGTCATTGTCATCTGCATCGGGATCATCTCCAGGTGGGGACGCGTATGGGTTGAAGTTGGCTGGCAGCTGATCAGGGCGAGTGAGAATAGGAAATTCGCTAACTAAGATCTGGCGTCAGCTCAAGCGGGCCGAAAGGTAAGGATATCCGACCTGATACGGAGGTTAATACCGTCCCTCCTTGTGATTGCCATCTATCGTACCCTTCTTCCGTGCCGGGATAGTCGAATGAATGAGAAGGATCATCCCCACTCAATTCGCTGGTTGACCGATGCGTGTCTTGCGGGAAAAGGTACTGATTCGAAGTCGCGTGATACTCGTACACTGGTGCAACCGCTGCTTCTAGAGGACGCGACGAACTGGACGATGGCCTGTCGTTGAGTAAGTTATGTAGGGTGTTTCGTTGGTTATCGATGTGTGGTGAAGTTGTTGAATATTGTTCTGTATCTGGGATGGTGAATACGGATGGTAATAGATTCGGCATGTTCTTGACAAGGGAAGGACCTGGATAAAGGTTCGGGGTTCCATTATTTGGTAGAGCCCGACTAGAAACAGGATATGAATCTTCCAAGAACGAAACAAGATAGCTAAAACTTACTCTCCGCGTTGGCTTGGTGGAATAGGAGGCGGATTTTGAATAGGCGTTGGTGGTAGTGGTATATTAGGAGGAGCCACAGGTTTCGGTATAGATGATCCACCAGGTGTGGGCGGTAATGGTCGAGGAGCTCTCCCAGTCGCCGGACTTGCTACGGGCCTGGCAGAGACTGGACTCTCAACTAGTTGCCCAGTGACATCTACGCGTTGCCTTTGAGAGGAGTGTTGTGATCGCGAGCAAGACACCTACATGGAATGGGGTTCTGCCGCGCTGGGCCCGGTGGAAAGAAGGGACTCGGTGATGCTGGTCGATTCTCTGTCTGTGCTTGGGGCGTGTCACTGCCGTGCTCAAGGCTGTTCGCGTTTAACGCTGGTACCTCTACAACATATCCAGCCCAGACAGCACGATAGAGTTCCTCCAGCTCATAATCTCCAATCATATCTGAATTTGTGATAAGTGAATCGGGTCGCAAATCCTCGGTGTATGACATGGTTCCTGGAGCGATAGGTAGATGGTTCCAGATGCGTAGTTCGCGGCCACGGTCGTCGTGTTAGTCTTGTTGATAGAGTCCGTTCACGGACAGTCTTGGTCCGAAACAACGTCGACTTTGATATGTTCGGTGCCTATGGACGACGGGACTGATGACGGTGCAGCAGGGTGCTTATAATAAGTAAGTGTCCCGCTGTTGTATCTGATGACCACAATCGTCTCGACGTGCCAATCTCGGCTAACTTCAAGTTACCTTATTGCCGCAACTCTCTTGACTGGTCCACTCCCCAGGCCTCATGGACGAACAATCTGCTATGAAAACAACATCATCTGTCCACGATGTAGCTGAAGAACTGCCTGCATTCGGAGCAAGGTTTGGACGCATCTCGTCGCAGCCATTTTGCAGCTGCCTTCATTGCTTAGATTCTTGACAGACGAGTCGAAAGTCTGGGAGCACAACGCTTGGGACCATGTCCCGTACCCCGTCGATCAGAGAGATAACATCGAAGCAAAACTTCAGACGCAAAGATCTGCACCTGTACCCCAGGAGGATCATTTGATCTATAATAGACACCCGTCCAGACATTGGTATGTCCCCTGAGCTGTAGTTTGCTGTTGCTATTCACCATTTTTAGGGACAATTTTTATAAATCCAACGCAGAGAACTTTTTCCGGAATCGCAAATGGTACGAACCATTTGCCGTCTCTTGAAAATCTACATATGAACCTCGCAGGCTACACAACGAATTTCCTGAGTTGGTCGCTGCCAGTCAACCTGACGTATGTGCTGTAACCCTCAAAATCACCACCAAATCTCACTAAGTACTGCTCAGGCAGGGCCCAAAGTGATAGCAGAAATTGGCTGTGGTATGTCATTTCTGCTTCATTTCCCCCTGCAAGATATAACGGTTGATAAAGGGGCTGGCAATTCTGTCTTCCCGGTCTTATCATCAAACTCCAATCCTCATCTTCTAATAAAGGCGTATGATTATTCTAGTCATGCAATCAAACTGGTAACAGTAAGTGATCTGTCACGATCTCTGCGTCATCCTGTAATCCTGTTCAATTTAGCGAAATCCGCAATACGCATCTCCACCTATAGGATCCATACACGCAGCTGTCTGGGATATTACTTCCAGCACAGGCTTACCCCCAGATCTCGAGCCGGCCTCGGTGGATGTTGTCATTCTCGTATTCGTTTTGAGTGCTTTGCATCCGGATGAATGGCAGACTGCGATCAACAACGTTCATCAGGTGTGCTTAAATCCCTTTTGGTCCTCTATCAAGTAACTTATCGGGAATTATCGCCATCCCACATCACAAATAGATGCTGAAACCAGGAGGACTCGTCGTACTTCGCGATTATGGACGACATGATTTAACTCAACTCCGGTTCAAATCCGGGCGGCTGCTTGAAGAAAACTTTTACATTCGTGGGGACAAAACACGGGTCTACTTTTTCGAAATAGGTCTTTATTCTTCCTTTTCTCACTGTCAGCTCTTTTTTTTCTTAGCCTGATTATTTATACCCAGATGAACTCTCGCTAATGTTCACCGGATCTCTCCCTCATGGGAACGTCGATATAACAACGACAGAAGAAGTTGAGGATGATGCTAAGGATGGTCAAAATCCCTCCCTCGGTCCAGTATTGGCCCCGACGGGTACTTCCATATCGTCCAGCATCCATAACGCAGGTAAAATTTGAGTTATATGGGCGCGCACTGTCACTCTAACTTTCTATGCGCAGTTCCGAGTCCCCCGCCTCTAACGGAAGAAGACGCATCGTCTTCGATTCCAACTATTGTTAACAATGAAACAGTACAGCCCCATCCACCAATAATCCACCCAAACCTACTCCAATCCAATGCCGGAAATCCACTGCATGCGCTGTTCAAAGCTGAACAGCTCGGGGTAGACCGCAGACTACTCGTCAATCGAAAACGTCAACTCAAAATGTATCGAGTCTGGATGCAAGGCCAATTTCGTAAGATTTAGATTGATAATGAAGACAGCAATTACAACAGTGGTTCTTCGTTGTACGAATAGCGTGAACGGGCACAGCAACTTCAATAACTGTACTAGGATTACAATACTGAGAAGAAATAGGAAAGCTTGCACTTTAGAAAAGGAAACGTCCAATCTTTTGCCAGATATTCGTAGGTGGTTCTTCTGGTATCTCCGTTTCTTCAACAGAGGGGATACCCTGTATCCGATGAGCAACCATCGGTTATGAGTGCAGACAATAACTTACAGTGACGAAGTCCATCTCGTGTGGTTTCCACACTTGGGTTCGCTTAACGATCTTATATCCAAAGTATAAAATCGCAAACACCGGAATATTGATATCTGGGGGATCCATTTGTGGTCAGGAACACAAGGAACAAGTATGCAGAAAGACGTACAAGATGTGAAGAATCCAGCGGCAGTGAAGTTGAAGAAGACCTCGAAGCCATTCACCAAAGTGAAGAAGACTGTCCAGAAGATACCCCAGTATGCCAGATAAGGCTGGAGTCGGTTATTGTACACATTCTTTCTGAGGTCGAAACCTTGCGCTTTCATTCCGCGGTCTGGAAAGTGGTCGTGTGAGTGACGTGTGAGGGGGCTTGTGATGGATTGACGTACGGAAGAAGACATAGGTAAGATTGATGGCAAACCAACTGGTGAATCCGGCTGTGGTCGACAAGTTCACGAACCAACTATAGTCCTTGTCAGTACAATCGCAAATGGCGAGGGGGAAGACCTACTTGAAGACGGTTGCAGCGCCGGCGGAGACATTCATGAACGAAAGGGCAACGGGCGCTGCCTTCTCAAGATGTAAATATCCGGGCACTCACGGTAATCTGGATGCACTTACCGCAGTAAGGACGGCATACAAAGGCAAACCCTTCTTTGTGCACCATGTGAGATATCTCGGAGCCTGGCCTCGGAGAGCAAGACCATAGAGGATACGGGAAGAACAGAACAAGAAACTATTTCCTGCCGAGAAAGCGCTAGTGAAGATAGCCGCGTTGATGATGTGAGGGAACACTATTGTCATTCGTGAGTTTCGTAGGCTGGCGCAAAGAGATGTTCCCACCTTTGACACCAGCACGCTCGATGGCAATGACGAAAGGTGACTGGGCAGCAGTGCCGGTATCTACTCTGGTCAGGCGGTGTATTATTAGTGCGGTGGAAGATTTCACCTGCAAGAAGTGCTGGGTCGTCATAGGCCACGAGCATGCCAATCATTATAATGCCAAGAATCTGGACATATGAAGTGAGTTTCGAAAAGGAACGATAAGGCTTATCATACGTAGAACACAAGAATCCGATAAAAGACACGTCGGACGGCTTTCGCGATGTTTCTCCGGGGACTCTTGGTCTCTGATGCTGCACTGTTGTTGTCGTGAGCAGGCAATATTTAGCGGGGGCCTCAGAACGACCCACATGGCTACCAATTCCATTCCTTGGAAGGAGAACGCCGCTTGGATAAGAACGGAAAGGACGCCCAAGAATTTATCAGTGTTGACATTTTTCACGAGTCCTGGTCCAGTAAGTGCTCCGGGGTGTTTCCAAAACTTTCACTTTCCCGTTAGAGTCTCAATCAAAGTCGATGCGGTCCGAGTGCATACTCACTCTGAAACCAATTCGTTCGTGATTTGGTCCACCACCTAAGTCGATGATAAGGCCCGCGAGCAGGAGGCTGATAATCAAGGTAACTGCGGAAAGGTCATTTGAGATAATGCCTGGAGGAAGAGGGGTGATAGACTCACTCTTAATGAGGGAGAATATGAACTCGGCTGGAAGAAAGCATAAGAGGATGCAAAGGGTCTTGGAAAGCGTGCGTACACTCTCCAAAGTATCTGGGCCATGCTCTCAGCTGATCGGGGTAGATAAAGGCACACGGGTCTTACCTCACGCCGAAGATGTTAATAGCACAAACGAGCACGCAAATCACCGCGGTGTAAATGGCAGCGTGATTTGTCTGTTAGAAAGATGAGGACAAGCCGAATTGAATGGGGATAAAATACTGACATCCGAGTCCCAGAACGTTATCAGAATGGTGGCGGCGGTGACCTCGACAGGCGTGGAGATACTGTATAACGTTGTGAACATCGCGGATCGCAGTGGTACTCGAACTTGAATGCCAACCAGTTGGTGTAGAAATAATTCTAGTCATTGATTAGTACGACAACTCCAGTCGGAATGCCCAACTACTCACCCAGCCAACCGCGAAACCAAAGGCAGGATCGACCCATCGGGCAGCTGGCAGGGAGTAAGCCGTAATCTCCGTTGAAGCAAATACACTTACCAAAGTGGGGGAAGGTACCGGAGATAGGTGCATGTGTAGTCATTTCTCCGATAGAGCACAATGACCTATGCCAATATTACGTTCGAGAATGAGGGCACAAAGGTTCTGGACGTACGAATAGGCCACCGTTCCCACCAGAGCGTAGGCCATGAGAGCACCCAGAGGACCTGCACCTTGCAGAGCATGACCAGACCCAAGGAATAAACCCGTCCCGATGGTGCCAGCAATCTGTCATACGACCAGTGGTCAACGCCTAGAGAGGGGAGGAGGTCGAGGGAATGCTTACAGCAATCCTACAGTAACGTGAATAGATGAGAGATTCAGTAGGAATACGACATACATTTGTACATGACGTTGTTGAAGCCTGCGTTGCACCTTGTCAGTGTCATGGACGTCAAAGCCATATCTAAAGCGTAGCCATTATCAGCAAGGTCGGAATACATATGGTAGGCTCCTACCGGTCGTCCACAAAGTCTAACCCCCTGGGCTCAACATCACTCGAATGCTTTTCCTTTTCAATGTCGGACATCTTGGGGGAGGGGGCAGAGGATGCGGAGGTAAAGCAGAGGTGGATTTGCTACATATAAACTTCTCTCGTGACAGCCGATGCCCCTTTCGCAGAGAAGCACCGGGTGTAGGAGCGGATGACGGTGTCACAGGCATTGACAACCTGTGGAAAGCGCCGCACTATAAACGGAACTGAATTCTTCTTGCATGAAGCATATCAGCCGCATAAGGTCGCGCGATTGGTTTTGCCGGGTATCAGAGTACAGCACACGAGCCCAGATAAGCTACTTTGCATGCAGGTGCCTGCCAATGATACATGATACATGATGCAGCGCGATTAGGGCGGGGACTGAGTGATTCGACAGCCTGAGAGGAGGTGCATATTTTAATGCCTCGACTCCAAACGTGTCACACCCTAGCCCAAGACCTACAGCATGAATGTGCGACCTCTGGGTTAGGATAGACCGCATAATGTTGTACCGTTAAAATGTTTTCACCTGTCAATGTCAAAACAAGCTTCTTGAAGTTGTCTTTGAGACAACTAGAAGGCAGCCTGTCTGAATCCGTTCTGGAAGGGATGCTGGTCTGAACCAAACGAGTTGAAGGTACCAATGGCGATGAAAAGGTGGGTGCGTCCATGCGAAAATGGCAAAAGACATTCGATATCAAATTTGCTGTGAAATTGTTGCGGGGTTCGCGTTGAAGGAAGCAAGTTCAGTTGCTTCGTTGTTTTAATCCCACGCTGTTGACAAACAAGTACAGTACACAGAGGCGCATCACATCACTGCACAAGCTGGTTGTAGCGTTCGCGCTTTGCCATGAGTGCCACCAGCAGACTCAAGCGGAAACTGGGAGATTTGGGAGTGGACGTCTCCAGCTCCAAAGCCAACGAATCATTTTGTTTCGTGAGTGCCGCTTGAATCCCTAAAATCAGATGCACCGAGACGCTAATTGTGCGTAGATTGGGACACCACTCCCACCCCTTGAAAAGTCGAGAGACACGGGAGAGTTCGTGCCTCTATGGAAACAAGAAGTAGAGCGAATACTACTTTTCCCGAAGTTTTCTTAATTCGGTCTCTAGGTGAGGGACGAGCAAGGTCGACGGCGTTTGCATGGTGCCTTCACAGGCGGGTTTTCTGCCGGATATTTTAACTCTGTTGGGTCAAAAGAAGGTACTCCCGACCGTATCGCTTACCTCTGGTCGGCGTCTCACTTTATTCAGGATGGACCCCTTCGACTTTTGTGTCCTCGCGGTCCGACCGTGCCAAGCAGAAGGCTGCTCGCCCCGAGGATTTTATGGACGATGAGGATCTCCAGGATATACGAGACTCAAAGAAACTGGTGGACAAGGCGGATGAGATGGACTTGACTGGAACGACTCAACCTGCAGTTGAAGACGCAGACCAAAGGTAGACTAGTATCTCCTACATTTTTTCCCCATTTTAATTCATTTCTCCTAGTTCATTGGCACGGGCGTTGGAAGCTGCGATGCTCCCCGACGCGGCAGACTCTACAGGTGCTCGAATACTGAAGAAAATGGGTTGGAAACTTGGTCAGGGGATTGGACCCCGTGTGACGCTCAGACAACGGAGGCTACAAGAACAACTCGCCAAAGGATTATATGCGACGCTCGATGACATCAAAATCGGTCCTGCAGAAGAAGAAGCCGACAAACATCTATATCCACCACTGGATATCCCTGTCTTGAACGTTCCACGAAAGAGCAACAGTCATGGGGTGGGATATCACCCAGGGTTAGGCTTGAATGCAACCCTCGGTGTGTCAGAGCGTTCTAAAAATAATAGTGGCCCAAAAATTAGCGGTTCGTGTCCCTGATATTGTGTGCTTCTCGTTCGCTCATCGGATTTATAGCTGGGTTCGGTTTGGGTGCTTTGAACGACGCGGACGACGATGATGTAGATATTTACGACCGTAGCATCGAGGGTATGCGAATGCGTACGGCTTACGACGGCGGGGACGACGACGAGCACCAACACGCGTCTAAACCGAAGACCACTTCTGGTTCAGTGAGTGAAGGGCTATCTTCCTTCTGAACCTTTACTCACGTCAACAAGAGGCCTTTGTCAGGTGGTACTACGTTCCTTAACGGAACTCGGGTATTAGCGGGGTTCACTCTATCAGACAAACCAGTGGCGGAGGATAGATGGTCAGTGGTCGGCTCTGTCGTGGTTGCTATTCTCATGGATGAATATCATCAGGTTCCCCCTACCTGACGTACCACCTGGTTGGACGCCAGATCCTCGTAGAGTATGGAAGCAGGATGTCTCACAAGAAGATGAGGGCAAAGAAAATATTACAGCGTCCTCCAGCACAGCACACCGTAGATTTGACATTACAGCCGATGAGGTCGGTGTTACTGCTTTCTTCAACTTTACATCGCCCTTACCATCTCGTAGCGCGGCAAATTACTTGGAGAAGCCCCCCTCCCTGCGGCCCCTCGGTCTGTATTCGAGTTCATATCGCAAAAAGACAAAGAGCGACTCAAACGTGTGGCTTCTGAGATTGCGTCGGGCACACCGGGTGCTCTTCCAACAAACTTATCTGCCCGCCGAACTGAACCCCACATTGCTCAAGCTGCCTTGAAGGGATTCCAACCCTTCACTAGTGATCCCGTGAAGCAAGCAAGATATACCATCTACCTTCAATCACAAGCAGCTATGGACGGATCCGCTTCCAATCTGACTCCTGCTCTAGGTCAAAGAACGGACGAGTTCCACAAAGAAATGGAAGATTATGCAAAGGCAGCACTCATATTCAAACCAATTTCAGGTGCTATGGCAGGTCGATTCACGAGCGCAGCAGTCATCGAACAAGGACCAAAAGTACATGAAGGTTTGCATAAACCAGTCGATGAAGATATAGAAATGAAAGACGCAGAGCAGAAAAAAGCGGAAGAGAAGGTCAGCCCGAAAGTACACGCCGCGCGGATGGAAATGTACGGAGCGTTAACGAGGGAAGTCAAACCTTGGCAACCTGCACGTCTGTTGTGCAAACGATTTGGTGTTAAAGACCCAGATCCACCTGCACCAGACTCGACAGATACCTTGGTTGGGAACAAATCGCGTTTTACATCGGGATCGGAACCGTCGACGAGCGCTGCTGCTGCTGCCGGAGATCAAGACGATTCAGAACCGCAAGAGAGGAAGAAAGGTGGACCTCGTGATTTGGCGAATGTCGGATTGGGAGAGGATGATACACAAGGACAGGACACGCTTACTTATCAACGACCTGCTATGGATGTGTTCAAAGCCATTTTCGCGAGTGATGACGAAGACTCGGACGGCGAGGATGCCAAAGAGGATAACGAGGAAGGACCGTCTGAACCCCCAACACTATCCGTACCTGCACCGAACAAAGAGAAGGATACGGAGATGGAGGAATTGCCAAGTCTTGTTCCGTTTGCAAATACAAGGAACGACTCAGGCGCAAAGCTGGATTTAACATCGTTCAAGCCGACATTTATACCACGCGAGGGGAAGTCGAAGGAGTCAAACGGGAAGGTTAAAGATAAAGAAAAGCAGGAGAAAGGAAACGAAAAGCAGAGTGGGAATGAAGAGAAGAAGAGTAAGAAAAAAAGGGAGAAGAAAACCGCCATTGTGTCGTTTGCCATGGACGAGGATGGAGAGGACGTGCCGATGAAGGAAGAACCCCGAACTCACAAGAAACGTCGGAAGGCGAAGAACAAGGGGGTAGAGGAAGAGCAAAAACCTCCCGACGATGATGACATGTGGGTAGAGAAACCTGCACCAGATATTGTAAAGGACTTACCGAGAGTGAGTATGGTTGTGGATGGTGAGGAGGACCAGAATCGCCCAGAGAAGGCTGCTGGACCGCCTAAAGGGAGAAAACGAGCAATAGATTTTATGTAGGATTTTATTACCGTAATTCAATAATGCTTGGGTGTTGCGTCAATCGCTCTCACCCTCCTCCTCAAATTCTTCTTCCCCTTCCCCCTCCTCCTCTTCGTCGTCCTCTGAGCCACTCTCTTTCGACTCGTCGTCGGAAACTGCGTCTTGAGACCCAACTTCGTTGTTCTCTTCCTCAGAATCTTCTGAGTCGGAATGTTCTCGTTTTTGAAGAGCACTCTTGGACGATTCAGAGGGATCGCCCTCTGCTAGTGTAAGGCACGTTAGACGCGTGCCCTTGGAATCGTATTCTGAAACTGGGTCTATTTGTGTTGGAGAATTGCTGATAGCTTGTGCAGGAGGAAGGCGGGAAAGGTCATATATGTGAATTTTCCCATCCGATGAGACCGTACAGACAATAGTTGTGTATGGTCTCTTTGAACCAGAAGGAAGGGCTATGTCGAGTGTCTTCAGGGCTTTTATCCTGGCATAAAGGTAAAATACTATAGCACGAGATGGAGATGAGATCATACCGGTTGGAGTGACCGACGAACTCGGCCACGAGCTTGGGTTCTTGGTCTTGTGTGAACAAGTTGTCGTAGACAGATACCTTTTTGTCTTCTGCGCCGACCAGGAGCGCCTCGTCTCCGCTATCTAGTCGCTTGCAAAATTTCACGTCATGTATTCGTGACGGATGGTTGATAATATGTATCAGAGTCATGTTCTATGATTAACGATATGGGAGACAGTACTGCTCTCGCCAAGGAGACACTCACCGTCGCATATAACTCCAACGTAGAGGACCATTGGACAACAAAATGTGTCCCTGATAATGACCATTGCACAACCTCTCCCTCTAATAATTTGACATCAACATGACGACACTAAGAATATACTTAAGACAAACCTTTTCCGAGTTTTGTACTGGCAACACCCTTACCTCGCATGAAGTCCCACATTCGCAACGTTCTGTCTTTTCCAACACTAAGTGCCAGTTTTCCGCTTGGGTGTACGGCGATACAGTTGACTCGACCTTTATGGCCTTTCAACGCTCGCAGGACAGACCAATCTCGTGCTCGAAAGAGACATAATGTGCCGTCCTCCGATGCGGACAGTAGATGTGACCGAGATGGGAAATGCAAATAAGTTATTGAACCTGTGCAGGGATCAACGTTAGAGAACCAAGCTAGGGACTTAATAGAACATACCTTCATGATGCATTAGCCCACCAATCTCTTTCCGTCGTCTCAGATCCCAAACCTTTACGATTTCGTCACTGCTCCCTGTTGCAAGCCATTTACCACCCTCTGGCGATGCAGCAACTGCTTTTATGCACGAAACATGTGCTGGGAATATGAATATTGGCTTGAGGGTGAAGATGGGCTCCAAATCATCCGATAGTGATATGGTTCCGTCCAGTCCATACAGCAGTTTCTCGTACGACCCTGCGACGACCTTGAAGCTTGTAGGGAGTCTGCTGGGATCAGTAGAACCACTTGAGGTGTTTGTAGCCGCTGCTGTTTTATTCCGCCTCGGAGGAGGTTCGGTGATAACCTCCTTCTCCTTTCCTTTGCCCTTGCTTTTGGAAGGTGGAGGCGGAGGTGGGGTTGCACGGCCTTTAGGAGGCTGCTGCTTTGCTTTTGGTTTTGTTTCGGATTCTATTCGGACCCTTTTTGTCGGGCGACCGATTTCTACGCTGGCACGAGCTGCAGGATGCTTTCCCATCGTATGTGTTGTCTTCGAGGCTTGCTTCGAGGATTCGCCAGTTAATTTTTCGGGCTTGTTTGGATCTAAAGCGCTTGACAAATAACGCGCTCTCGGAACAGACTTCCTGATTCCGAAAATACTCTAACTCGAAAAAACACCCTCCCGACTTGGGTCATGCGATCATGTACAAGCACCGGGCGGCTGCAGTCAGCATTGCGCATGAGGTATCATAACACTCGTAAGTATGCAGCACAGGCGTCAGAATGGCGTCAAAACATCGCGGAGAAAAATGCTAGAGTCAACGCGCTCTCTTTTGTCTCCACAACCCCACCACCCGACACGAGGCAGCTACCTTTGAGTGGGTTAGCTGTTGCAATAAAAAATAACATATCTACTACGGAACTTCCGACGACATCTTCCTCTCATATGCTTAAAGGTAGGCCGTCACCGCTGCACTGGGATTGGCTCTAATACTTCTCGCAGAATACAACTCGCCATTTGACGCCACGGTGGTGAAACTTCTTCGTAACTCCGGAGCGGATATCGTTGGCAAAGCAAACTGCGACGAGTTTGGAATGGGGTACGTCCCCGAACATAGGTCGCTGTATGAGAAATTCACGAAACCCAGGTCGATGAACCTTCATTCTATCCACGGAGCCGTGGTCAATCCATTTGTGCCAAAGGTAGCCAATCCAGGATCACGTCATGTAAAACGCTCCGCAGGGGGTAGCTCAGGTGGAAGTGCGGCTGCCGTTGCAGCTGGTATGTGTTATGCGTGAGTCCAGGGAATCCATTCTCAACCTTACTCATGCTAATTATGCAGTGCTCTGGGTACGGACACGGGCGGTTCCACTCGCCTGCCTGCATCATATTGTGGTATTGTTGGCTTGAAGCCTTCCTATGGGATTATCAGTACGTATCCATCTGTTTCTCCACAGAGTACGGCATTGAGACTGTTTCGTTGAGGTAGATGGGGTGTGGTTTCCTTTGCTGATAGCCTGGATTGTGTTGGTATTTTCGGTGGAGATGTATCCGCGGTTCAAAATATTTTCAGTGGGCACATTCCTCTCTCGTCTCGCCGCCGTTTTTATCGGATTCCCTCCTAGATATCCTTTCCGTTTACGATGAGCGTGACCCGACAGCTGCAGACGTAGAATCTAGGATGACAGCTTCGAGAGCGAGTCAGGAAAGAATGGAACAATGGTCAGATGACAAGGGCTCCTTGGAGGGTTTGAGGATAGGGATTCCACAAGTAAGTTCCTTGCCTTCGGTGGTTGTGTCAATCTTCGACATCTCACGACGGTTTTAGGAATACTTCCCCGCCGAACTTGCCCCTGAAATTTTAGAGCCGGTTCGTCGAACGATCCATGGCCTTAGATCTGCCGGCGCGACAATTATACCAGTCTCCCTTCCCTCGAGTTCCTATGCCCTGAGTGCATATTATGTCATCGCAAGTGCGGAGGCCAGTAGTAATATGGCCCGCTATGATGGTGTTGAATACGGTACGTGACTCTCACGTAAAATTGTTGTCCTCTTAACACTCGAGTTTAGGTTTCCACGTAATCACACCCTATGGCACCGATATAACGAAAGCGTCAAACGTCTATGCACAAACACGTAGTGTTGGCTTTGGCGAGGAAGTCAAGAAACGTATTTTATTAGGTACCTACGCTCTAACTGCTGAGTGAGTACCCTCCGCGTTTCCTTCACAGCCTGCACTAAACGGGATGAATCTTCCATTGTAAATTTAGTGCATTTGACAATTATTTCCTCCAAGCTCAGCGTGTGAGGCAACTAGTTAAGAACGACTTTAATAAAGCCTTCGCCATCTCAGATTATCTGACGAACCAAGCGCCTAGCCACTCAAAAATGGGGGTTGACGTGCTTCTGCACCCATCAGCCATCGGAATTGCCCCACCCCTTGAAGGCGAACGCAACGATTTGGACGCATATGTACAGGACGTACTTACTGTTCCCGCGTCTCTGGCTGGACTTCCTGCGATCAGCGTGCCAGCATTGGTGAGAAATGATGGGTGGCCGGTTGGTGTGAGCATTGTTGGACAGTGGGGATGCGATCCCATGGTTATGAAAGTAGCTGAGTACATTGAAAAACTACGAGACTAAATTATTGTTACTATATATTACTCTTCTGTGCTAATCGATGCTGGGACACCCACTCGGACCACCTCGAAAACTTGATAGAGAATGATAGAATTACGCTTACTATACAACAAAAGGCGTCCTTATGACGATAAAAAAACCCGTGAAAGATCAGAGATGGTACCAATGAACGTGACAAACCATAATCTAGAGGTATAATCATACAGTGGCGTTCAAACCGTGTTTATAAACCGACGAGCGTTGGCCGCCGTGTCATCATCATGGGAGTTAGCACCCTCCGAAGGCTGCGTCTCTATCTCTGTCAAGCTATAGTCCCTTTCCACGGGCGTGCTTGAATCTGCCGGTGGTTCACTCCTTCCTGACTCGGATGGCGTAGAATTCAATGAGTCCCCGGCATCGCTGGAGTCGAGCCCCGGTGCTCTTGGGCCTCGTGTTTTGTTTTCCGCTCGGTTGATAGTGGGACTTTCCTCTGGTTGATTTCTTTGGAAGAATCGGTAGACACATGTGATAATCACAAGAAGGTTGCAGGAGATCAACCCAACGGAGGCCTATCAACATTCGGTCACACGAATAATGAGAAACGGCAAGTAACCAAGATGGGAAGAAATTCGCATCAAGAACATACCTGTAGATGTGTGACCATCTCCATAAGTGTCGATCGTGCAGGTCCCGTTCCTATGGGTGCCAATGCAATTACAATGCACACGATGCTCGCCATCACCGTCCAGATACTCGCGGTGAAACCCGCTAGGATGAGATATCTCTGCATCTTCGGTAAGTTGATCTTCCAAAGCATGTGAAGTGGGACGACGATGAGAAGGGGGTCGGATATGACATCGGCTGCACGGCTGAGGTCAGCCGGAATCATCTAGAGGAGGACATTATGAAACTTACTGACGAAGAAGGCGGTACCCAGACCGGAGGATGGTAGACACAAAACCAGTGGCGAATTATACCATGACGTATTTGCACCACATTGAACGGTGATGTAGATAAAGATTGCGATAAACATCATGGAAAAAGCGGCAGCCATAGCGACGGCAAAATTGTGCATTGACAATGGAGGAGGGACGCATCGAGCAATGGCAAGAGCAAGGCTTATTCTTGCCCACCTTGACAATTCATGAATCATCAAGATCTGAGCCTGAAGCGGGAAAAATGGTATACCATATTGTCATTGGGTAAGAGAGGCTGGCTATCCAACTGAACGCAATGCGTGTTTCATGGCGTAGAAATGGTCCTTCGGATTGTTAGTACGGACGTTTGATCCCGAATCAGGACTATGACGATCGTACCTCGCGGATCAACCACTGCCCATAGGGAAACACAAAACAGCGCATCCGTACACAATCCGAAGAACGCAAGTAGATCGTCCCACCAAAGTCGACGTGTTTTAGTTCGGTAGTACAATCGAAAACTTGTGCATAGGATGGCAAGGGCGTGGAGAGCCGTAATACACGCTGAAGAAAGAGAAGACGTCCAGTCAGTGTCATTGCTCGTATGACGTGGAACAATATGCGGATTTAATTCGTAAGGAACTCACCTCTCCATACGAGAATTGGCTGTGGTGGGATCATGGGTTGAAATGCTACTGACAACCAGAGAAGAAACCAGCCACAATCGCACCCACCGACTTTATAAAAGTCGGTTTTTGCATCATGGGCAAAAATCTGTTCAATGCCAGTAATATATATAAGTATGGGGAAGACCGTAAACTGCGCCCGAGGCGTGAACTTGCCTTGCAAGACTCGGTGATCCCCTGTGCCAATCATAACAGCACCTACTACCTTAAGTCAGATTCTCTCACCTCGCTTATTTCGCCCAATCTGCATCCAAGTTAATTTCTGTCATCGATATAAATGGGTAAAGTAATGGGGACCTACTCACACACAAAGGTCGAACACATAAACCAATGATGTCGAGAACCCAAGCAACATTAGATCAATGTTTCTTCTCCCTTCGGAGACAACCGTTCCGAAGCCTGGAGGTTGTTCAACTGCTCGGATTTGCAAGTTCTTCCCAGGAGTAGAGAGGCAATGAGCTATATTCGAAACAGAGTGATCAGTTGACCCCGAATGAGCTGGACAGTGGTGTGACTTTCGCTTGAGGTGCCATTCCATTGGGATGACATTTGAATAGCGGTTCATAGGATGAATGGAGTGGGTGGCACTGTGGGATCGTCTACGAGGCCGCCGCTAAGATTCCGTGCTTCCACGATATAAGTCAGGCAAAATCGTCGCTGAAGGCGACAGGTATATGTAGGACAAACCGAGCCATGCCTTCAGACGACTAAAGAGCGTGAAGTAAAAATACGGACCCATCCGTGAAAAACGGGTTGGCCCCAAACTTGAATGCGCCAAGCTGTGATTGGAGTGGTACGTTGAGTACCAGTTCAAAGGAACCGTGAGGTTCTGAGACCTTCTATTTGCTCTACTCCGGTGCCGTCTACATGGAAGGCACGAAACGTAACTTCCTAATCCAAGGGATCATCTTGGCATTCGGGTTGGGGCTCGTGAGTTGCAAAGAGCATCGCGAGAATGTTTAGACAGTCTCTTCATATGAGAAAAATACCTCGAACGGTTATGTGAGTTCCCTGGACGGCATGTTCACGAGTCAGCATTCTATTGACGCACAGGTACACGCCGAACGAAAGGATAGAAAAAATCTCACCTTGCCATGACAGTCCCCCGTAGAACCTCCGCCTCGGGGCCAAATATGATCGATATGATCAGTTACATGTAAGGACGTCGACGCTCAAGCCGATCGATGCGTGCACCCCTGATATCGTACCACGGTCATGAAGTGGAATATTCTGTATCGGTGATGGTGGAGGCCACGATGGCAGCAGCAATCCTCGAGACAAATGGGGATTTTGCAACAGGGCACAGATCGCCCTGTCAATCATCCGGGATGACGCTGGAGCTGCAAGTCAAGAGCGTCGCTCGTTTCGTGAGAGAGCTTGCTGGAATATTGACGAGGACGCGACCCTCAGTTCAACATAACCTGAGCCAGCTCTGCATCATAGAAGGCAGCTACGGTTGGTACCACTGCCACTGCCAACCACTCAACACGAAGTAAAGCAACCTATTTAAATTTGAACTCCTTACATCAGATCGCCGCACACGTTAAAATAGATCATAGTCCACGTACTGTATGTGGAAACGCCCTACCACCAAAGTAGTTGTACACCGAAGTTTAAACCGAAGGGCCATGTCCGATGCATAATCCATTAATCCACGAAAAGGGCATTATCATGAATGCGTAAAGCAGTAATTGAAAGCGATGTATCATATCATATCAAAATCCAGTATGTAGCTGCACCAATGCTGTCCAACAACACAATCTTGAGTCAGTAAAGACGAAAACAGGACGAGAGACAAAGGGGACACTCACATCCGAGATTATTATAATTTGTACAATGGGTTTTTTCGATAGGTCATATATACCAAAGAACCTAGGGTGTAGTAGAGCCATGAGTTAGTCCGAAATTCAGACTGGAGACGAAGACGAAGACGATAAAATGGGGCTTAGTGAATTGACGAACCTTGGTAGTATACAGACAGATGTCTAGTGGTGACCCATCCAATTCCAAGAGTTAACTTGTCAATCGTCGACGTCAATGCATAAAATATCACAATCTTCATCGTCATCTCTCCACCGACAACTTCCTCTCACTCTCCCTCCCGGATACGTCTCCCGATTCATCCTCTTCCGAACCCAAATTCAACTCAACTTCCACCTCCTCATCAGCCTCACCCACCCCACCACTCGTCTCCTCCTCCGAATCCTCACATGGCCCATCCGATATCTGTGTCAATGTATAAACCTCAGATCTCTGATAACCACTCCTCGTCGACCAACTCTGATTCGTCCTCGTCACACTACTAAACGGATCACTGTCATACCCATATCCATCCCTTCTGGATGCGCTTCCACCATTCGAAGACGATGAATCTGTACTCGCCCTGGCTGTCGTCGTGATGGGTCGGGCACTGGTAGAAATTCCAGCTGCTACACCTCCACGATCACGTCTCCTCCAGCTTCTCCTCCTCCTCCTCCTATTCCTCTCTCTCCTCCTTCTACAATGCCTCACCACTTTATAAACAGCAGCGACCAAAATCACAAAATTACACACAAAAAGTGTCACCGTTGTTTCGATATGTCCAAAAAACAAAACCAATTCCCAACGGTGTCCACCGGCAGTGAAACTTGAAAATTGAAATGCCATATGCAAAGCAGTGATGATAGAGGAAAAGATGGATGCTGCGAATCCACCTAAGATGAGGTTTCGTTGACGGCGAGGAAGACGAACACGCCAGAAAAAGATTAAGGGAGTTGCGACGAGGAAGACGTCCACTAGAACGTGTGCTAGAAAGACCAAGTCCCAACCAAAAAAAATCATAAGTTCCACTTCAAGAGTCCAAAAGGAGGGGGAGGGGGAAGGATGATGATTGAACGGAACTTACAAGCCAAAATACAAGTCCCCAACGCATTACTGACCTGACACTGATGCATCTGTTGCTTAAACCAAGTCGTAGAGCTCGTACACTCCGCCCCAATCCAGATGACCAATCCAACCGCCATAGAAGTAAAAAATATTAGGATGGCATATGCGTGACGGCGTATACCAAAGCTTCCACTGGTGGGCGCCACGCGTGCGATTGACATTGCTATCGACATTCGAGAGGCCCTGATGTGATGAAGATTTGTGACGTTAGACTTTTTGACGTTTGATAAGGATGGATCACGGAATGAATGGATGAATGAAGGGAAAAGACAAGAAAAAGGACGCCGAGGCGAATAACAATTTAAATGTACAATAAATGAAAGGGAACTCTCGGAAGGGTGACATCGAGCAGGAACGAGCCACGAGATGAATGAAATAGGCACATACCAGACACATCCCGTGAAAAAGACAACTTTGGCCCAAAGAATAATCAGATTATTTCTATAAGCTTTAATAACGCTCCATCAGTTTTCCAACAACCAACCCCACACACAAAAAGGGGTACATATACACTCACAATGTATAGGGAACTTCATCTCAATCCACAGCGTAATCAAAAATGCCAGATCAAGGCAAAGCGCAACTAAAGCGCAATGATCGTCCAACCACAACCTTGCGGTGGTGAGTCGACAGTAATACCGCCATCCAGTCAACGTGATCGCTATGACGTGAAGGATGGTTAGGAATGCTGTCAGGGGGTGATGATCAGCCCAAGTTCATACGACGACGAGAAGACAAAACACCTAACCAGCCATTATCGAAAAGCATAGACGTCATCCTAAGTGGGGGAAACCCTTAAGCGCCCGTCACCAGGCCCAGGTTCCCGCGAACGTTGGATCCGGAACCAGGTCCAAGGGCAACGGAAGCCAAGAGTGAAGCGCGGTGGTGTGCTTGTGTCTCCAAAACCCCGGAGACTACTGTAAACGAACGATGATGAGCGTCAAACGGCGTAACCTTCGGATCGAGGATTGGAGAAAGAGAAAGCAAAGGAGGAGGAGGGGAAGATTCGTTAAGCAAAGTCAAGTCAAAACAGAGGGGTGCCCAAGAGGTTAAAATACCCCTCCTGCTCCTACAAAAAAAGCTATAAGCCGGGAGGAATCAATAACACCCAATCACCATAAAGACAAATTAGAGTGAATAGAGTAGTGCTGGTGTGGCACAATTCACCAGCTTGAAGAAGCGAGGGATGGGATGGAAAGAATATGTAACCGCCCACCAACGCCGCCTGTACGTGTTCACCTCCAACCCATGAATAGCACAATACAGTTGGCCCAAGTGGCGTGTTTTTTCTCCCTCTAGTTCGCACCATTCAAGCGCTAAACGAGCGTTGACGTCGCCTGTTGTCGAATTTCGGTGGTCATACTGTACGTAGTCGTCCGGTGCACGGAGGGACCTGAGGCGATTACTGTAATCGCCAACCAACCAGGAGCCATGTGTTGAATTAGGGGATTAAGGGTAGTGAGGAAGACACGGCGACCCGTACACCACTTGGTTTTAGGAAATCATTTGACCTCCAGAATGGGTTCTTGTCATCGTCCGCCGTAGGCGCTGTCCCACCCCCATGTGATTCGTATTGAATGGAAAGAAAAGAAAGAAAGATAATAGGAAAGGATCAAGACGACGGTGTGCTTACCCAGACCCAGACAAAGGTCTAAAACCTGGACCTTTGAGAGAAAAAGCACCAGGAAAGGTTATCTTCGAGGCGATGCCGTTAGCAGGACCTTGGTAATTGTTGAAAGCTAGTTCCGTTCCGTTTCCGTGAACTCGAGCCAAGATGCAAGTTCCTGCTCGAACATGGAACGAAAACCGTGCACGATACCGATAATGGGTTAGACTAGTGGATTGGATGTGAACGATGCTAGTCGGATTACGATATCGATAGTAAGCTCCAATTTTATGGCAGAGAAGAAAAGGATTGGGGCTGGGCCTTTGGAAAGCGAATAAAAACCCTATGGAGCTCAGGAATCCAAAAGAACCGAGGAGAGAAACTTCGACGCTGCTGTGACTTGCGGTTCCGATTGTGCGCAGATGATACCGAGAACGAGATGAGCACCTGTTCAGAGGTGCACCAGCTTGAGATGGAGTAAAGGGTTAGGCAGTGGTTGGTGTTTCATTGAGGAGGGAAAAAGAGCGTGAGACGACCGCCGACCCGAGTCGGACTCGTGGATTGGGTTTTAGAGGGTTTGGAGCCTCGCCGGAAACAAATCAATTGAAACAACTCCCAGCCCGCCATACCGAACTTGTGGGATCAAGTGTGTTGACCGTTTGTCGACCCACAACTAGCATCGCTGAGCACCGCTTTTATTCCGTGTCTAGTTAATTATCGCCCGAGTCGGTGAAATTGACCGGGATGATTAAAAATGGAGAGAGGGGGATTGGACGGCAGAAGGAGATGATATCGATGTTTTGAAATAGAGTTGCGCGTTTGAGGGGGTGATGAACCCGCGGGAGGACATACGAGCTCGTGATTCTATTGCACGCAGTGAGCACCGTCCAACGGGCCGCCACATCCCGACTTTAGCTAAATCCGGAGAAAGAGGTTAGCGACTCTGCCATTTCCTAAAATGTCTGTCTTCATGCCGCGGGTGAGACATTCGTCATGAACTTTGACTAACGCGGGCGGAGGAAGATCGAGGAACGGGCCTTGGGATTGGGACCCACAAAGGAGACGTGACACAGAATGGAAGAACAAGCGCCCAGAATGGAGGCTGGGAATATCACGGAATCGGCAAGTTCCAGGCTCGAGCAGCGATTGGGGATTTGTCGAGGAGGCATGGGAAGCCTGAAAAAGACTGGGTTTGATGGCATACTACATAGGTACTGCAACCTCGTTTGGGATGACGAGCAAACGGGGTTTTTTGGGTTTCAGGGGAGGCAGAGTCAGAAACGCACGCTAATTCTGCGATAGGACAGCGTTCTGGAAGATAAGAGTGAGCGTGGCCTTGTCGAGGAGCAGCCTCGGAATCAATCCTGGCACGGTTGGCGCGCCGAGCCGCCCAAATCCAGAGTATGGGATGCGGCTCGGCTGTGTATTATTACTGCCAGTCCTCGACCGCTGCAGTGATGCTGGATAACGGAGCTTGGGGGGAAGTTGTGCTCGAGTGATTTCCGTCAAAGTTGTAGGGCCAGGTGGATCTGAGATGGACCACGTGGAGACTGAATTGAGATTCGTGATCTCGATCGTGTGATCGTCCTCGTTGTGCTGTCATTACAATTTCTTTCCTTTCCTTCCCTTCTCGTTCTTCGTCGTTGCCCAACCCAGCCTTTTTGCCGTTTCCCCGTTTCCTCCTTTTTTTCGAGTCTTTTCCCCCGACTTTTTGCTGTAATCTGCGATGAATGTGCGGGATCTGTTGCAGGAGAATCCTTCCGACAGGAGGCACGCCGTCCAGCCCCAGTCTCCCGCTGCCGCTGTGAATCCCCGGACTGCCGCCTCAACCACCCCGCCAACCCAGTCTCCTCCCCACCCCCGCAACCCTTCCTCCCTCTACGATCGCTCCGCCCCCAGTCCCACCAAACCTCCTCCTCCCACCTGGTCCTCGCCGTCCTCAACCTACCCTCGCGATTCTCCACCATATCATCTCCCACAATCGACCCCAAAAGATGCCCCTTGGCCCCCTTCATATCACCACCAACCGCTGCCGCCCGGTCCACCTTCCTCATCCCAACAAGGTCCTCCAAGCAGCTCATACGATTCCAGGTCTCAGCCTCCTTTGCCACCACCAGGCACGGCGACAATCAACACTAACAATACCCGTGGTATCCGCTCAGGCCCACCGCTACCACCGCCTGTCAGCCACAATGCCACCACCCCTTCTTCCACGGCCATCCCCGGCCACTCCACTTCCTCTTCTAGCCTTCCGGCTCCGTTGCCTCTTTCCAACTCCGGTTCCGTTCCCGGTCCGCCCGGCGTGTATATGCCCAACAAACCCTCATCAGCCAGTCTTGTTGGTCCTCATCACGCCCATTCGACCAGTATTGGTGGTGGTCCTCCGAACCCATCGTCATCCTCGTCCTCGCCCCAACGTTTCCCCCAACATTCACCTTCAACGTCATCCGCAGCAGGTCCTGCCGGTTCTGGATTATCAACGGCGACACCTGTCTCTAATTTGGGCCCTTCAAGTCATACTATAATGGCTGCACCGCCACCACCGCATTCTGGTCCTGTTGGTGGGACTACTTCATCCATGTCATCCGGTCCAGGTGGTTTATATTCTGACCCCAATATGTATCCTCCTCCAAGCGGCGGAACAAGCGGAAGTGTTGGTGTGACAAGTCCGTCTACTTCAACGACAGGTGGCGGTCCTCCTGGGGGTGCAAGTTCACGTAGTCGACCACCACCTCAATCTTCTCATCCGTCACCTGCAATGGCCTCTCTTGGTCTTCGTCCTGATCATATGAGTGTTGGGGGTCCTAGTATGGCCGGACCAGGCGGTTCTTGGGGTCACGCGCCGAATGATCGTGATCGAGAGCGTGACAGACACGGAGACCACGAACGTGAACGCGAACGGGATAGAGACAGAGACAGACACACGATGGATTGGCCACCTGAGCGTGAAACAGATAGACTAATGGCTCAGAGAAGAAAAGGTTCGTTACATTACTTTTCAACACACTTTTTTACGTGGCTGATTTTTTTCTCTTCAATTTTTTTTTTCGTTACAAAAAAAGATAATGCTATGATTCAATCTCTCTTGGCTTCGAAATCTCGCAAGGACCCTACGTTGACGCCACCTATGGGTTCTAGAGGGGTATCTCCTCCTGGTTCGGCTTCTCGCAGACAAAGTTCTTCCTCACTCGGAGGTCCAGGATTGGCCCTGTATGGAGACGACTTGCGGGAAAAAGAACGTGAACGGGAGAGAGACCGTGACCGTGCTGGACGCGAACGCGAGCGCGAAAGGGAACGAGAGCGAGATTGGGAGAGAGAACGTGAACGCGACCAACGTGAAAGGGAGCGGTGGAGTAGAGAGATGGAAGAACGTGAACGCGCAAACGATATGGATATGATCCGGTATGCTGCCGAACGTCGTCAACAACAACAGCGAGGTGGTCCCCCACCTCCACCTCCTCCCTCTGTTGGTCGCGGTGGAACGCCAACTGAATTGTTGGTGTTGAAACATGCTCCTTCAGAGCGCGAACGTGAGCGTGAAAGGGAGAGGGACCGTGATCGTGACCGGATGTTGGTTGGTATGCCCCCTGATTTGCGAGATAGAGAAAGGGAGAGGGACCGAGAACGAGACCATCGTAGTCGGGATCGAGAACGCGAAATGGAGGGCATGTCTTCACACCCTCAGTCTCATCATTCGTCTTCGTTACCTCCTTTGGGACCTGGTGGACCTCCACCTCCAGGACCTCCTGGTCACCAACATGGGCATCCTCATTCACATTCTCACCACCATCCGCCATCTCATTCTTCTTCTCATTCGCATTTACATCAACACCCTCATTCACATCATCTCCCGCACCAACCACCGCCACCACAACACCATGGTCATGGTGGCCATGGACATATCTCACATCAACATCCTCATCCCCATCATCACCAAGGCCATGTTCATGGGAGCGGAGGACAACAACAACAATCTGCTCCTGGAATGGGAATGTTGAGTCCGACTCATAGTCATCGGGATAGAGGGGAGAGAGAATGGGAGAGAGACCGTGACCGAGATCGTGGTCGCGAACGTGAACGCGAGCACGATAGGGGAAGGATTCCTTTGGATGGAAGAGACCGTGATCGTGAAAGAGATAGAGACAGGGAAAGAGAGCGCGACAGGGACATGGTCAGAGAAATGGAACGTGAACGAGATAGAGATCCAAGGGACGGCGGTCCTTTACCTGGTCCAGGTCAACCTCCGTCTCTCCATTCGCATCTTCACAGCCATCATCCTCATCATGGAGGAGGTCCTCTACATATGCATCCACATCATCATCATCCAAATAATTCGGGTCTCCCGCCGAATGGACCTCCACCAGGTAGTTTGATTACGAGCCCTATTACAGGTGTTGGGTCGGGATTGCATGGTCATCATTCGATGGGTGGTCCACCTCCGCCGCCAGGTTTGGGACCGAATATGTTGGGTGGTCCAGGACATCTTAATGGTCCACCACCACCTCCAGGTCCACCTGGATCGTCGTCTTTACCACCTCCCCCTCCACAAATAGGATTAACCGGTCCCGGTCAAATGCCCTCAATACCTCCCCAGCATCCACACCAACACCCTCACTCACAACAGCAGTCATCCGGGCCAGGTTCAATTGGGAACGGCCCTCCTGGCTCTGGTTCTGGTGGACTGGGAATACTCGCACCACCACCTCAAAAAATCTTCCAGAATCAATTTCATACGCAATTCAGGAATGAGTTGCCAGGTGCTGGTGGTAGTCGACAGGGAAGTCGACAAGGGAGTCGGGCTGCAAGTCCTACTTCTAATTTGGGTGGCATGAATATTGGGATGGGAATGGGAATGGGACCTGGTATGTTGGGCGGTCCTCCTGGGCTTAGTAACAGCAACGGCAGTGGTGTTGGTGGTAGTAATGGGATGAATGGAAGTGGAGGAGGAGAAGGTGGGAAGAGAGGTGATATGAAGGGTATGGATAGGTTAGAGAAAGAGAAGAGGATGTTGAGAGTGAATGGTGTCCCCTCAAAATTGACGAATGCTCCTAGTAATGGGAGTTTGCAAGGAGGGAGTGGACGTGATCGAGAACGTGAGAGGGATAGGGAAAAAGACAGGGATATGAGGGATCGAGATAGGGAAAGGATGGGGTTGTTGGGATCTTCGTCGTCTTCTCAACAACATCCATATCCTCACCACGGAGGTCCACCACCTCAACAATCCCCACATCCGTTAGGACATGGACATCCTCATGTTTACGGTCAAGGTCCACCACCACCACCTCAAATGCAACCTATGCATCATCATGTCCATCCACAACAACATCCCCATCATATTGCACAACACCAACATCAACAGCAGCAGCAGCAGTTGGTGGTTCAACCGGGTATTATTGGTGTTGGAAAAATTGGGTGGGACCAGATTGATAGACCTGGCCATTCTTCACATGCACATGCACATGGCGGACTCGGACATCCTAATCAACATAGGATGGACGTTGGTGGTGATGGAATGCATGTTGATGAAGAAGATCGGTATGAAGCTGGGATGATGGGCGTTGGTGTTGGTGTCGGGGTTGGGGTCGGTGTCGGAGTGGCGCATTTACCTGGTGGGGGAATGTATGAAGATGAAATTGAGGATGATGAAGACGGGAGGGGGATGCTGAATCCTTGGGGAATAACGAATGGGTTGACGACGGAGGAGGTGGATGAAGAATTGGAGAATGCTTGCGATGGACGAGGAAAGGTGTGCATTAAATTGGGAACGTTTGTTTACCCCAAGTTACCGTTCCCGTATCTATTTGATACGGGTCATGGGCTTGGTGGTGACCCCAAGAAGAAGGTGGAGGAAGAAAAGAAGCAGAGTGAGGATGAAGCTGGGAAGACGACGACTGAAGAGGGTAAAACGGCAACAGTAGTGGAGGAGGACGACACGAAGGAGGAGACGGAGAAAGTGGGTGAGGAGGAGGGTCCCAAGAATAAGCCTGAGGAAATGAATGTGGATGACGAGAATCCGAAGGAGGCTGGGCCCAGTGAAAAGCCCAAGTCACCTACCCCGCCTCCCGCTCTACCTCAACCAGCACCAGAGGCCGAGCAGAATGCGGACAAGGAAGCACCCTCGATCGTCGACGCACCCCCAGATGAACCTACCACCAGTGCAGACAAGGAGAAGGACACGGCCAAATCCCCTCCGGAGGCGGAAACGGATACGGACGCGCCATCGCTGGACGTCGAAACTCAAGCAACCATCATCATCCCTAGTGGTTTCATTCCCATTGAGAAACCTGAACGTCCTCGTATATGGGGTGGAGGGCTTTTGCCTACCGCGGCACAGCGTAGAGCCGCTCTTAACGGTTACGTGAGCTCTGGAAGGACGAGAGGAGGGTTGGGTTGGACGGCGGCACCGAACAAGGACACTCGTGCGTTGAATGGACGGAGTGCGAATGGACATTCGCATCATCATCACCAACCTAGACATCGAGACCATTCAAGTGGCAATGCTCGGCACCCTGCTGCTGTTGCTGCCACCACAGTCAAAGGTCAAACTCAACGCAAGGAAGATGATAAGTCCACTTCGGCGACTACTACGAAACCACAACCTCCTCGAAGACGTCGTGTGTATACCGACGATTCGGATATTTTCTTGTGTGCCATTCATTCTGGTTGGGTTACGTGGAGCGGCGCGAGGCGTGCAAGAGCAGAGAGGAAGGATATGAAGTTGAATGTGAGGATATTGAGGTGTTTGAATGGTGTTGGGAAGACGTCTAGTGATTTGGGGAGTGCGCCTGTGGATGTGATCCCAACTTCGATTGAGCATACTCAAGTTTTCGCTGTGAGGTCCGTTGGTATTGCTGCGACAACGATTGAAGCGGGCGAGGGGGATATCAAGAATCAGGAGGTGGTTGGTCGATTTGTGGGTGGATGGGGTGAAAAGTGTTTTGGCGAGGGGATGCATGTGCGTTCTGGGAGGAGTAGGAGGGTGACTGGCGCTGAACCCGGTTTGGAAACAGATGAAGTTGATGAAACTAGTGATGAGGATGACGAGGACGATGATGGTAGAGGATTGCTTAGTGCTGGGTGGGGATGTGGCCATGATGGGAGTGCCATTGAGATTGTTGGTGTTGAATTCGTTTCGGTATGTACCGTCATCCTGTCTGGTGATATATTGGCTGACTGTATGCGTAGAAGGGGACAGCACGAACGGGTCCTGGACTCGGTCGACGGAATCGTGCTCAACGTCTTTTGGAGTACAACGAACGACGATCGAGTGTCCTTGGCGTCTCGCCATCGTTTAATGCTCCTCGATTGGCAGGGCGTAAGCGGAGAAGAGGATGTGAGCAGTATACGCAACATCCTCGTCGCCTACCGAATGCATCTGTCCTTGATGTTATCTATGAACGAAGTGACGAGGAAGATGTCGAACCATTGACGAAGCTAGTTCATGAGATTGGTGACGGGGAAGCAGAGGAGATGCATGCGCGGACTGTGGTATTCGGTTCTGGTCCACAAGGGGCTATGCGTCTTGGGTACGTTGGCGAGAGGCAGAGGAAGGGGGATTGTGCTGACGAGTGTTTTTTCAGTTTTAAGTACGATCCTAGCGTCCTCAAAGGCGTGCTGTATCCAGCCACCAGGAATACTTCTTCGCGTCAACCAGCGAGGAAGCGCAGGAGGCTGGACAATACCGACGAACATGATGACACGGCTATGGATGTCGACGAAAATACCGACCGCCCAACCTTGAACGCCTTGGACACCTCAAAGCCTTCACCTAGGTCCATTCTCATTGATGCTGGCAGGGAAGTATATGCCCTTTTGCCTTGCAGTGGGTCTCCAGAAGATGTCGAGAATCAAGTTTCAACTGATGGTCAGCCACGCTACGACCTTGCTCTTGTTGTCGCGGCTGTTCATGGCGGTCATCTACCGATGGCTGACATCACGTCCAAAAAGAACAACGCTGCAGTTCCACCAGCAGAAGAGTCTAATTCCTCGAAAGATCTAACATCGTCTCAAGCGACAGTTTTGAACGAATCGACCTCATCATCTAAACCTACGGTTGACCCATTTGCTGTCCCACTTCCCACCTCTCCAGATTCACGAGCAAAACCATCTCATGCTGAGATCGAAATACCGAGTATGATGGATTTGAGCCCATTATCAAGTCCTCCCGCGTTATCCAGTCCTTTACCAACGGTCTCGCCCTCTCGTGCTTCGTCTGTTGTTCCCATTGACGAAGGCAAATCCACGCCTCCTCCTGCTTCGCCTCCTCCCGTGGAAGAACCTTTACCGTCACAAAAGCCTTCAAGCCCTAAGGCTGAATCAAATTTACTCCCTGCCGTTATCAACACACCACCTACATTGTCGCCACTGGAAAATGGGTCAACAACTCAAAAACCCAACTTACGAATATTATATCATAATCTAGGATCGGCGGATCTACGCCTCACGAATGATCTCTTACAAGTTACTCCCACTACTAATGTCGTTGGTGCTGCGCCCCCATCTCAACTCGAGATCAAGGTCAAGAGATGGAGATGGGCTAATTGGTGCTAATTTTCTCCTTTTCTTTTGCTTTTTCTTTCTCTCTGTTGCTTTGAATTTCTGCGTGTTTGAATGTATACTTGGATGTCTTGTAGATCTTGTTACTACCTCTTTCTTGAAACTAAATGTAAATACCTAATTGTTTGATAATGCTACGAAATGTTGATGCACTCAATGAACCTTGGTGTAGCAGGGCCAACTCTTGGCATCACGCCTCAATTTCGCTCTCTTTCCTTCCGTCTCTACTACTAGTAGGCTATGCACTTTCCTACTCGTCCTCCAGCACATCAGTGCTTAACAAACACCTCACCTGTCAACGACCTCCGAGCTGGGCGGCTGGACATCAGGACACTGCACCTAAGAACATGTGTCGTCCCGTTCTTGGTATCATCTGCGCGTAACTGGAATCACAGACCGACGCGCCCTTCGGCTCTTTCGAATTCCTGAGCTCCACAGGGTTTTCGTTTTCGTTTTCTGCAGGTGTTACTATCGTAACCCCCGGTCCAGCCCAATCGCAAACTTTTTGTGCTTCTCTAGCAAAGAAAGAACCATGGGGGGTATCGTAACCCAGCTATTGCTCAATCCAATCCAATCTACCAGCCTAACCCGTTATCGGTATCGCCGTCCAAGTTCACGGAAACGGAACTCCGGAACTAGCTCTGAACTATTGCATTGCCAGGGTACCTACCGCCACCGACATCCGAGTCGTCTCAGAGAGAACCTTTTCTGGAGTGTTTTTTCTCTCTCCAGAAACAGCGTCTAGGCTTTAAATTTTCTGGGTCTGCCCAAGTTAAACCTCAAGCCTCATGTTCCGTTTTGATCTTTTCCTTTTCTACCCTCCTTTCTCTTTCATTCAATATGAGTCGCATGTGGGTGGTAGTGGGAGAGCACCCTTGGCGCCTACGGCGTCGGCGATGATGACAAAAACCTATCAAGTCATGGGGAGGTTCCGAAATCGACTTTAATTGATTTTTTTGACCAGGTGTACGGGTCGACACCTATGCTTCCCTTAATCCCCTAATTCAACACTTGGAAGGCTGAACCTTCTCCTGGTTGGTTCAGTGGATGGCGATCACACTATGTAATCGCCTCAGGTCCCTCCGTGCATCTACACTACGTACAGTATGATTATTGAAATTCGACAAGAAGCGACGTCAAAACTCGTTTAGCAATTCCCGTTGCTTGGCACAAGGTTCGAAAAAACATGTATCCTTAACCTGCTTTGGCGAACTGTATACATGGATTGGACATGAACACGTACATGCGGCGTTGGTGGGCGGTTATGTATTCTTTTCCTCCACCTCTTGTTCCAGCACCACTCTATACTTTTATTCGTTTTTTTGGTCACCGGGGCGTTGTCGTTTTTCTTCCATTCGTCTTCACTCCTTGTGGCGCTTCTCCCAGCGTATAACTTTACCTTTCTTGAGCGAAGGGAAGGGGTATTTTAACCTCTTGGGCGTCCTTGGTGGAGATCATCTACTCGCTATCCCCTGTTTTGACTTGACCTTGCTTTGCTTTACGAGTCTTCCTCTTCTCCTTTTATCTCTTTCTTTTTCATTTATCGATTCGAAGGTTCCTCCCGTGTTTGTTTTTGGATCTCGGATTTGCAGACAAGACGTACAGCACCACTGCTCTTGGCTTCCCCTTCCCCTTGAACCTGAAGCCGAGTCCAACATTCGCGGGAACTTGGGGCCTGAGTGACGGGCGCTTAAGGATCGCTTGACTTTTAGATGACGTCTGTGCTTTTCAATAATGGCTGGTTAGGTGTGTCTTGTCTTCTCGTCTTTGAACTTGGGCTGATTCTCACCCTTTGATAGCATTCCTAACCATCCTTCACGTCATAGCGATCACATTAACTGGATGGCGATATTACTGTCGACTCACCGCTGCAAGGTTATGGTTGGATGATCATTGCGCCTTGGTTGCGCTTTTTCTTGATCTGGCATTCTTCATTACGCTGTGGATTGAAATGAAGTTCCCTATATATTGTGAGTATATATATACTTTGTTCTGTGTGTGGGGGGTTGGTTGTCGGAAAACTGATGATGCGTTGTAAAGCTTATAGATCTAATTTGATTATTCTTTGGATTAAAATTGTCTTTTTCACGGGATGTGTGTGGTACGTGCCTACTTCATTTCGTGTTGGCGTTAGATGTTACCCTTCCGAGAGTGGAGGACTTTCCATAACGTTTAGAACTCCAGATTCTTGTTGTAAACGCTTACCCGAGCCTTGCCGCCACTGCCGCGACCTCAATCGAGCCTCCTAAAAACTCAGCAGGCCAATTGGGAGCTTGTTCGGTTCGCTACGGCAACATTTTAGAAATTTCAGAGTTATGGAAAGTCGTCCAGTCCCCTTTCATTCGATTTTAAATCGTTATTCGCTTTGGTGCCCTTTCTTTCGTGTTTCCCCTATTCATTCATTTCATTCATCTCATCCATGCTTATTAAATGTCAACAAGTCTAATGCCACCTCTTCCTCCTTAGGGCTTCTCGAATGTCGATAGCAATGTCAATCGCACGCGTGGCGCCTACCGGTGGAAGATTTGGTCTACGCCGTCATGCCTATGCCGTCTTAATCTTTTTTACTTCTATCGCCGTTGGGTTGATCATCTGGATTGGGGTGCAGTGTACGAACTCTACGCCTTGGTTTAATCAACATAAGCTTCAGTGTCAGCTCAGTAATGCCTTGGGGACTTGTATCTTGGCTTGTGAGTCCCTTTATTCCCTTCCCTTTGTTTTTTCAAGTTTACAATGGCTATTTGGCTAATCACAATTTCTGTTAGCGAGCGTCCTAGTTGACGTCTTCCTCGTCGCGACTCCCTTAATCCTTTTCTGGCGTATTCGCCTACCTCGACGTCAACGAAACCTCATCCTCGGTGGCTTCGCTGCATCCATCTTTTCCTCTATCATCACTGCTTTGCATATGGCGATTCAATTTTCACATTTAACTGTCGGTGGTCATCGTTGGGCATTGCTTTTGTTTTTTGGACATGTTGAGACGACGGTGACACTTTTTTTGTGTAATTTTTTGATTTTGGTTGCTGCTGTTTATAAAGTTACGAGGCATTATAGGAGGAGCTTGAGGAGACGTGACCGTGGAGGTGGAGCAGCTGGGATTTCT
>ML208298.1:60592-95894 GCA_004369065.1 Pluteus cervinus | reverse complement strand
TTTTCCTTATTTTTCCTCACCATTTCCTGCACCTTTTTTTTTGGCGCCTTCAATCCAATATCTCTGTACTCATATATTCTTCACCTCATCTCATTCAGTGTTGTTATATTTCATTTGTGCGGTAGCTTCTCGTTTCCCCAGTCCATGTCAAGGGTGGGGTTTCAATTTTTGCCTTCCCTCACATCCCATTTCTGTGTACACATCTGGACACCTACGATTCATTTACGATATATTACTATTCTATACTATTTTTTAGAATACACATTGCGTACTACCTTATCACCCTCGGGCGAATTGATGCCCTCATTCAAAGTACTTTACTTTTCGTATAAGTCGACTATTATATGCTTTTTTTTAAAAAAAATCCTTGTGCTCTCGAAGAGAATATAATTTTCTGTTCTTCGAAGTTTCGAGTTCGCGTAGTGAGATACAGAAGTACAGTCTGGTCTAAGAATCGGGCGACAACTATAAGTTCATGCTTCGGAATCGTCATCTGGAAACATGAATCGTAAGTAGTGTTCTGCCTTTGAAACATGCCGCTTGACGCAGGTGTCTGTACAGAGAGATTCTGTAGGTAAATCGTGAGTCCAGGTCGTCGATATTGGATTTGGATATGGACGTACCTTTATACCCATCATGAAACACCAACAAGTCGGGAAAGAAGTGCCTCTGATATGCGTGCCATCGGTATTTTTTTCCATCTTCTTCAAGGGAGGCCCGCCAATGATCGAGGCAGTTGCGAAATCTGGTTCGGTATTCTGATGGCCACGGTTTGGTTAACATGTCGTTTATGAGGGTAGGTAGCTCTGAGCACTGATTCCGGAGGGTGCAAGTAAGGAGATAGGCAAGGGGGTCAAAATTAGAGCGCAGTACGCACCTCCAATAGGAGTGGGTCGACTGGTGCATATTTTTCTATAGGGATGAATATTTCGTCGAATTTCCGGCGAGTATTCTGCGTGATGGTCAAGGACGATGAGTCCATCGTGGTTATATATACTTACCTTGTTCTCGCCGAGTCTCGATATCTCCGTATATGCGTCAGTGAGTTTAGAAGCCAAGCCTTGTAGACGTGTAAGAGTGCCCCCTCCGCTTTTCGGCCAACACGATAAGTCACTCAGCATGGCTAGGGCGTCTACACGATCCATTTGGAGTCCAAAGAATTCGAGTTGAGCGCAATGCCTGGAAGAGGAATTTGAGGAAACCATGGAGGTAGTACGAGAACGAGCCAGTCGATCGAGAGTGGCTGAAGTCACCAGGCCCGCATCGACGAAATAGAGGCGTCGGAGGTTTGGTAGGAGTAATGGAGAACCTGGTGAATAAACAAGTCTTTTGGCGATAGGCCCATTAGCGCGAATGCCTAACTCCTCGAGGCTAGGGATTTCGTGTAGTATACGGATCACTTCATCGGCGTCGGTCGACACCGATCTGGAATTTAATAAGAGTTTCTGGAGTGGGGGGAAGGAGGATCGTTGGAGCATGTTATAAACTTTTCGGATGGGGCAGTCTGTAGCATATTGAGCGCATAGTTCGAGTGATTGAAGGGCAGGAGCTCTAGTCTGATCAAAGAAGTCGTCGTATATGGATGGATCCCCGTTCCAGAATCGTAAAGACCGTAGTTTCTGGAAATCTAGTGGTTGTAAGGGTGCGGAGGGGGTAGCCCCTTGCTCGCTATGGTAATGGCTGAGTGTGCAAGTCTGGAGTGTCGTAGCTACTGGTTCCAGGAGATGGAATATGTAGGGAGAGTTATAATATTGCCCGGAAAAGTGGACAATATCTGGTGGGAGGGAAGCGCATTCGAGGCAATCAATGCCTTGTAATGAGATAGCCCGTAATAGAGGAGACGCCGAGTATATCTCGGTCAGACTCTGATGCGAGAAAGGTTCAAATGATGTGAAGCGGATGGCGATCCTCTTCAATGCGTGGAGTCTTCCCTGGACCATGAGACAAAGTCCATGGAATTCCGCGTGAGATAGATTGAGGTTTATCACTTCCCACCGTTCTGCGGAGGATGCGAGCCAGTCGATTTGCAATGCAAGGTCGTTGCCTGGATAGAGCCTATGCTCCAGTGGAAATGGCCAAGAGACACTAAACCGGAGAGGTGTGCTGCCGGCCCGTTCCATTTGGGTTTGATACGCTGCGAACCTCTGCGCGGCCGAAGACGTCCCAGTCAATGAAAGGACGAGATTCACTGAAGGAAGCTTGCTCCAGAGCGTAGGCGTAGCTAGGACAACAGCTCTCCAATACCGACAGATGGACCCGAGGAAGCCACTAGGCGGGTATTTTACGAAACTACGCTCTCTTGCACTCCATTCCCAGAGTGCAGCATAATGTTCGAAAATCAGGGCCAAAAGTTCATTTGGCAGGCGTTTGATCGGGGCCAAAACTCGTTGGTGGGCACTGATAAACTCTGTCAGCTCGTATTCGCGCTTTCGGAGTACCTTTGGAGTCGTCCATGAAAAAGTTCTTGGCTTGATGTGGTTCAAGAGTAAAAGCCGTTCATTCCCTTCATGAATGGCTCGTGTGATTGCGGCAAGTTCCGTGTGTTCTGGTGGGTCATTGGATCCGAGCAAACGCGGAATCGGGGAGGAAGGGAGGTCAGGGATCTTGGACGAGGCTCGTCTCCTTTGCAGTAGCATCAGCGTGGCGCGCGGAATGACGAAGGAACGCGGAGAGTGTCCCACAATTGCAAACTCATATCAGGTGTCTTGAGATATTTTTGCGAGATCTCACGAGGCAGATGTCGTAGCGAATCAGTGTGTAGGAAGCTTCAGAAGTTGGGGGAAAAACGGCAGTGCAGAGTAATGATACAAGTTCGTAGTACAGTAGCAACACAGCAATGCAGAGTGGGCCACTACAAGAGTAACACACCTGGGTATTGAATCCGTTTACAATTATCCTACAACGAACTCTAAGACTGAAACAGAAATATCAGCGTCTGGACGACTTCCCATTGCTGCCACTAGAGCGGTGTGACTTCTTATCCTCAGAGGGACCAGAATTACTCCGCAGCGATCGCTTCTCTTGGGCTATTTCCTGCTGAACCACTTCCGAAGCATCTGTCATCACGACATCGCTTTCAGAAGGGCTGGAGCCTGATTCGTGGTTAACCATCATGTACCCTCCGTCAACCGACCCCTCCGATCGGGGAGAGTGAGCAGACGCTGGGGGTGATTGAGGGACGTCCTGCACCTGGTGTTGAAGACCTGGAGGTGCGGCATCCTCGGGTCTCTCGATTGGCTGTACCTGGACAACAATCGCCGGAACCGCTTCTTGGGCTTGCGATAATTGATTCTCCAGCACGGTTATCCGTTCATTGAGGCCAACAATGGTGGTGAGAAAGTCGGACCGACCACCCTCTGCCTCTTGAACTTGGCTGCGAAGCTTCTCTATTTCTTGAGTCAAAGTATTGCGTTGTGCTTCAAAATTCCGTAACGCCTCCTTATGAATTTTCTCCGCTTCCCGCTTGAATGCATCGGCGCTGGCGGTCTGTGATTTCGCGTATGTTTGCCATTCTTTGAGCTGCGACGTGAGCCTGTCGCGTTCGTCTCGAATGGGTTTGAGCCGCTCGTCTGCATCGTGCTTTTTGGCGTACGATTGTACGCTGAGCTGGAGGATGAGGGACTCGAGATTGGGATCCTCTGGCTTTGGAACATAGCAGTGCTCGGAAAATTGGGAAAGCATTTCCATCTGCCAAGAGAACTCTGGGTCATTGAGAAGCTCCTCGTCAACTCCCATCAAATCTACCAAACGATCTAGGATTCGTTCTCTATTGGCATCGATGACGAGGCCAGAGCCATTGGGATGGGAAGGGCGAGAGTGGGAATCGAAGATGATGAAGACATTTTGCTCTTGAACCGAGATGCGGAGGCATGCGATAATTTCAGGAGATTTAGTGATGACCATAACGACGGCAGGGTAATCTTGTGCTTTCTCTAATCGTCTGAAGGGGCTGTGAGTTGAGGAAACCCAAAACAAAGGCGACCTACTTCAACATCTTATCAAAACCCGAGCGAGTAGCCTTGCCCCAATTGACGCCCTTACGATCTAAAAAGTTGCTGAAGATGGGTAGCTCAGCGATTTCATCGACCTCCAGATGGGCGCTCCCAGTCCACATTGGACAGATGGAGACGATTTCCTACGAGGTCGTATTCAGCACACAATGCAGTGAATGTGGAATGGCATACCTGCACGGTCCGCTCACTGATTATCTCCTCCAAGAGCTGCGCTTCAAGGATACCCCGTTTCGACTTCCCGAGCACGATCCGAGCACAATTCAGTGCGGCTAATCCACAAGCGGAGACTCCGCCACCTTGAGCGTATTGGCTTGTACCATCGTACGAGACGATGAGCTGCTCGCCTTTTAAGACAAGGACAGCAGAGTCGTTAGGAGGCTTCGAGAGTGGCGGCGGTGGAGTGCGGCTACGTGGTGGAGGGGTCTTTTCTCTGTGCTTCCTCGGGGGCGGAGAGGATTCTCGACGTCTCTGGTAACTCGAAGATTTATCATTGTAATGTGTGCTAGCTGGTGGAGTCCAGACTTCGTGGTGCCCAGCCGTCCTAGTGACCGGATCGTAGGTGAAGGTAGAACGAGAAGGGGAGGACTGGTTGATGCGACCGGAAGCATCTCGCTGTTGTAATTGGTCATATGCATTGTACGAACTATTATTCGAAGGATAGGAGTCGCCGAGGGCGCCATAGCGGGAGCCTGAATCGTGGCCTCGGCTGGTGGAATAACCCGAGTTAGTACCTTTCGTTGCACCTGCATAGGTACCAGGATTCGATGATTCTGGAGCTTTGGAGCTGAGGCCCATGATTGAGCTTGCAAGCTTGGTAGCGTAGTCCATGGGTGTCCTGGACAAGTTGGGTCGCGAGACTTCAGGTAGGATTTATACAGCACTTACCCAAAACGTCACAGGGACGACTCATGGCGCAGCATAACAAGTAAGAAAGCATCACAAGGACAGCACCAAAGACAGACCCCCAAAACAGAGTGAATTCATTCACCTGATCTTCGAACGCTCATTCCTCATGGGACCTCGACCCTCCGCAGTGTCCTCATGTTTGCGACGAGTTCCTCCGGATTCGTCTTCTGAGCGCTTAGATTTAGAAGGCTTTCTGGAGCTAGGTTGGAACATGGTGTGAAGTCTTCAAGGCTGGGAGTATGTGCAGGGCGTGGTATGAAGGAAACGAGCTTGCAGTGTGTTCTTCAAAGGCTATTGTAATTGGAAACACTTGTCCTGGTGTGGTCGGAGCCAGAGGCGCATATCCCGTTCTCACGAGATGACATGGAGTTACAATGCCACTCAGTCACGGACTCTTTCTAGCCTACATATGTACAGACTTCCATTTGTACCGTACAGTACCCGACCGCGCATAGCAGACTATCAACTCCGAGGCTGCGCACAGGTGAACAGGACGTCAGTGCAGGACTTTCTTCATAGGCTCCAAGCATCCAGTCAGGCTGTGCGCAGTACAACCTCGAGGTTTGCAACAAACGGATGCACAGCAGCCGCATGGCATCGATAGACTGAACGATCAGAAAAACGGGGACGATAGCGAGACACGAGCCCCTCGAATAGCGGCATACTTGGGACGCATCTCGTAATGGTGTCGCCTGCTGTGACATTGGAAGATCGGTACTCGTAGTAAATATATACGCTGGAGCGGCAAAACACGCCTTACACTGAAATCCGCCCGGATAACGACTGAGCGTGCATTCCTCCTTTTTGTCTCTCAACTCTCAGTATCCCGCCCACTCTCCCGGAGGCATTGCACCGCCGTTCGCCATGAATCGTATTCAAAACCCCCCTCAGATGGACCCAGAGCAGGTGGAGAGGTTGCTGGAGGGGCTTCTGTTCAACTCGCCCAAAGCGGCGGCTCTGCCTTTATCTGGATTAGCCACTCCTATTCGCAGAGGGACTCGGACTCCAGCTCGGTCAGGCTGGGGCTTTTCTGTCCAACAACAATTTGACTACGAAGAAGCCCTCAAACTTCAACGCCAATTCGACGAGGAAGATGAATTGCTCAGACTTCAGCTCGAAGAGCTCCAGAGGAGAGAGGAAGAGGGCATCGACCCCGAGGTCTTGAGACTTTGGGATTCCCTGCCCCCTACTCCTGAACCACTTCCTCCGGCTCCCATCACTTTCATGTGCCAGGTATGCTTTGACGACCAGATGCTTGAAGAAGTTGCTCGAGTCTCTCCCTGCGGTCACGAATTCTGTCGGGACTGCTTGAGAGGGCACATCGTCTCAAGAATCGACGACCGAAAATATCCCATCCTTTGTCCGTCCTGCCAAGCAGGGCCTAGCGACGACGATGTTGCAGGTAAGCTGAATGGAAGACTCACCCATCACGAAAAAAGAATTAATCCTTTGGTCAGTGATCGACGACGAAATGATTCGCATCATCGGCGTTCCGGATGAGAAATATGAAATATTTGAAGGGATGCAACTTGTAGAACACTCCGTCAGTGTTCTTTGCAAGGCGTACGTCGTCAGCCTGCTTCTCAACAAGGGAGTTACGCTCAGTTCTATTCCAATAGCTGCAAGAAAGAAAGCTTCGTTGATCGCGCGGAACACAATGCGGCGTCGAACCTAACTTGCCCACAACCACATTGCAAGTTCCAATGGTGTAAGAATTGCCAGCAAGAGATCGACCGCTTTGGGCCAGAGCACTCGTGTGATGGAACCAACGAGTTCAAGCACCTCTTTGACCAGGAAGGTTGGAGGCGATGCCCAGGTATGCCAGGTTCAGAGTGTACCGAGGGATATGCTGATGAAACACCGCTTATAGGATGTGAAGTACCCGTGCAGAGGAACGAAGGCTGTTATCATATGATAGTGAGTTGCTGTTCGCTGAAGCTGGATAAAAGCTCACCGATATTCAGTGCATCACACCAGGTTGCAATACGTAAGTTATCTCACTTACACTCGTTAACACTGGGTGATAACGTGGGTATAGCCACTTCTGCTATACGTGCGGTGGCCTCATCATCAAGACCGATGGTTCCAAAAACGGCGTGGATGCAGCGGTCGCCGCCCACTACCAAGCCAACTGCGTTCTCTTTGATGTCCCACCCGAGTGAGCTAGCATAGTGTGAGAAGCTCGCCATGAGCTTCATTGTCATGAACGGCAGGTCATTCATTGGATTTTCTTGCCACGATTACATGCATATTGTACTTGTACACATATTTATTGGTAGATGAAATTGTACCTTTGCAAACTCTGTCAACAGGCCGCAAAGTATGTGAGAGGGGGGAGGCACATACCGGGATAGAAGGTGGGGTATTGCCGACAACTGAGGACCATATCTAGAATTCTGTGAGGTGACATCGTCCATCGAAATGAAGGTCTTTACCTTGCAGCATTGTCGTACAACTCGAAAAGTGGTATAGCGAGGAGTTTCATGTTTTTCGGCACCGCTAGAACCTCTGTTGGGAATTAATTTAGAGAGTAGATAGGTCCTGCTGAATCAAACATACTCTTCTCGGGCATCTGAACCACGAAGAGCTTCTTACACTCTTTCGGTTTCGTTATATGCGCGGGGATGAAGGGGTACTATAGGAAAAGTTTGAAAGGTACCATAGGGTGCAGTAGGAATGTACTTACCATAAACGTCTCGAAGTTGGGTCTCCACCACTGCGCGAGGCAGTCTCCAATTTCCCACTCATTATCAACACCATGGGTTGAGTTAAATTGGCGGGAGTCTGCTGGGGGTGCAAGACGATCATCCAACCGGCGTTTAAGACCGTCAATTTCGTCTTCTCCTGGTTTCAAATAGTCCCCCGGACTGATGGGTAGGCGAGTCAGTTTTCCTCATATCTTCGTAGAGCAATTGGTCTAAGAAAAGAAGGAACGGAAATAGACGCCTTACAGTTTGAAGAATGCATTTGCGATTTGTAGCATGAGTATATGCGGGTGGCCGTGGTCGTGAACGACGAGAACCCCTTCGACGGTCCTCCTCATGCCGAAATCTTCATAGTTGTTTTGCAAGCGTTGAAGTCGAGCGGAGACCGATGGATCTTCTTCGGGTTGTGCCTCCTTCGTGCTAGAGAGATATATGCTCACCTTTTGCACCTGGTTAAGCTTTGAACAAGTACATACCTGAATGTGAAGTTGGATAGCGGATACCTATAAATTGGAAGGTCGTAAATGTGCCTGTAAATATATAAGGTGGCGACCTACAAAGCGATTGTGTTCGACATTCTCGCGAGTGTTTTAACAGTCGAAAGACAGATGAACTATGCTGACAACCGTACGAAATCAAGTGCGCTGTGGAATGAGGCGCTGAGAGCGTCGCCGTCAGCGGCAACGAAAGACAAAACCGAATCCCGTGGGCGATGCGTTACATAAGCAGAAACGCGTCAACGCCACAGACGCGACTTTTGGTTGTTCCACGACAACGCCAAAATGCGAATCGAGGAGCTGGTCATTGAAGGTGCGCTCTATGTCGATTGTTATCACACTTTAACCTACATGATGGGCAGGCTTCAAGTCATATCCAGTTCGGACCCAAATCACAGGCTGGGATTCCTCTTTCAATGCCATTACTGGTCTTAATGGCTCTGGCAAGTCGAACATCCTTGACGCGATATGTTTTGTTTTGGGTATAACCAACATGGCCACTGTATGGCACTTTAATCTTCTCTGTGGTGTATGGGCTCATAGGGGAACAGATGCGCGCCGCGAACCAACAAGACTTGATATACAAACGCGGACAGGCCGGTGTCACCAAGGCCAGCGTAACCATCGTGTTCGACAATTCAGATCGCTTGCAGAGTCCTGTCGGGTTTGAAGACTGTAAACAAATTACAGTTACACGACAGGCACGTCAGACGCCCTTCCCAGCACGCTGTTGTTTGACCTGTCATTTTTCTAGATTGCCCTCCCGAATATTACCAAGTATCTCCTCAATGGACATAAGGCTCAGCAGCAACAAATACAAGGACTCTTTCAATCCGTCCAACTCAATATCAACAATCCTAATTTCGTCATCATGCAAGGTCGAATTACCAAAGTAAGCCCCTTTTGCCTATCACCGTGGCATAGCTAATTAACAACAAATAATGTAGGTTCTAAACATGCGACCTCAAGAAATATTGGGAATGGTTGAGGAAGCAGCCGGTACTCGCATGTTTGAGGACAGGAAAGACAAGGCCAAACGGACAATGACCAAAAAGGACAAGAAAATCGACGAGATCACTGCGCTTTTGCAGGAAGAAATTACGCCTAAACTTGAGAAGCTTCGCAACGAGAAACGATCTTACCTGGCGTACCAGAAAAGCGTCACCGAGCTAGAGAGGATTGGTCGCGTATTGAGGGCTTGGGAGTGGACGGATGCTCGAGACAAAGTGGAGCAGAAGACCGCTGAGATCGAAGCCAAGCACGCGGAGAAGAAGACTACTGCTGAAGCGAAGAAGCGGGCAAACAAAGAGGCTGTAGCAGCGGAGAAAGACGCTGAACAGGTCGTGAAGAAGAGAGACGAAGAGATGAAGAAAGGCGGGAAGCTGAAGCGGCTGGAGGACGAAGTAACAGAGCTGGGCAAGGCCCTCGCTAAGGTCAGGACCCAAGCCGATATTAAGGAAGGCACCATCCGCGATGAGACTACTCGAGGAGAAGAGATAAACGAAGAACTGAAAGAGGTGAGTAACGGACATTTCCGGTGTTACTCGTCTCATCTTTGGTAAATCAGCTGGACAACTCTCGAACTGCAAAGCAAGCCCAACTCGACAAACTTACCTCATCATATAATGCCATCAAGGATAAGCACGACGCCCTTCAAACGAGTCTGACCACGGCCGAGGAGCTTCTGCAAACACTACTCACAGGGCTTGGTGGTAACGCGAATGCTGCGGGTGGCGGGTATATGGGCCAGCTCGCGGAAGCTCGACAACGAGCCGCACAAGCAGCCGCGGAAGAGGAACAAGCCCGTGTCAAGCTAAACATGACACGAACTGAGCTGGCTGAAGTTGAGAAGAAGTGGAAAAGTGTTGAAAAGGAGGCAGGAGATGGTAAAAAGAAGGTTGAAGCGATGAAGCGGGAGGTTGATTCGCTACGAAAGCGCATCGAAAGCTCCGGTTGGAGTGATGAGCAGGAGAAGAATAGTGAGGGTCAGCTTCAGCAAGTCAAGGCCGAAGTTCGAGACCTGACACAGGCACGTCGCCCATTTTTTGACCTCTGATCCACTTCGCTGACGACGACAAACAGCGCCGAGAGGGCGTCCGTCAGGCCCTTGCAAACCTTGACTTCCAATACGAGAGTCCTCATCCACGCTTTGATAGAAACAAGGTGAAAGGTCGCGCGGGATTGTTGATATCTTTAGAGGAGAAAAACTACCATGCCGCGACGGCTCTCGAAATTGCTGCAGGTGGGAAACTCTACAATGTGGTTGTGGAGGATGAGAGAGTGGGCAAAGACTTGCTACAACCCGGAAAGCTTCGGAAGCGCGTGACAATCATTCCACTGAACAAGATTAACGCCTTCAAAATATCCTCGCAGGTGTGTATCTTGGAGTGCGAGCATTTCCTCCGTGATTCTGATCTGTTGTCCATATCTACTAGAAATTAACAGCAGCTCAGCGTGTAGCTCCGGGAAAAGTCCGTCCAGCATTATCACTGGTCGGATATGCGGATGAAGTGGCGGCTGCGATGGCGTTTGTCTTCTCAGATACACTTATCTGTGATGACTCTGCTACCGCAAAAGCGGTGACTTTCCACCCTGAAGTGCAGACCCGGTCCGTTACTTTGGACGGGGACGTGTACGACCCCTCCGGAACGTTGACCGGTGGTGCAGCTCCCAGCAGCAGTGGAATACTCGTCAGGGTACAGGAACTTTTGGAGGTTGAAGGTAAGCTCCAAAATGCCCAGGAACGCATGCAAGCACTTGAAGGCGAGATGTCCGGCGGTGGTAGGGGTGTACGGGACACATGGAAGCAGCTTAAACGCGAGCTCGAAATGAAGCTTCATGAGGTTGGTTTGCTTGAGGCCCAGGTTGAGGGCAGCAACGCTGCACGAGTACGTTTTTCCGGTTCGTTTTCTCCGTATTTCGGTTTCGCTTATCGCCTCCCAGCTTGGCACCCAAGTGGATAATCTAAAGCGGACTATCGACGAACTGATAACGACCGTACAAACTGCCAAAGATAAACAGAAGGCGGCGAAAGATGAATGTGCCAAGCTCGAAAAGGATATGGCTGAATTCAAGAATAACAAGGAGGGCAAGATTGATGAACTCAAGGTATTTCGATCTATTACCTATATATACCTTGATTGGTCCTGGCCATTCCTCAAGAGCACCTGCTCGAAGACCTCCCAAAGGGGCTGGAACTTCACATCTTGTCTGTGTATCGGAGATGATCTTTAACACTCGTTTGACAGGCAGACATCTCGAGACAGAAGGCCGCCTTGCAGAAGCATGCGGTCATTGTCAAAACTCAACAGAAGGAATGTCAAACGGCCAACCTGGAGCATGGTCGGTATTTTCATTCCTTATCTTTTTCATCGCCTGACATTGGCATATAGAGCAACTTAAAGTCGATATTGAGGGTGCAAAGAAAAACCAAGAAGAACTCAAGGCAGGCATTGCCAAGCTTCAGAAGGAGCTTGGGAAACAGAAGGAAGAGGTTGCTAAGAGTGAAGTATGTGCTATTTTGGTTTCAATGATAGATCCTGCCGCTAAATGGTGTGTACACTTTCGAATAGGCCGACCATGCAAAAGCGGAACGAAAACTACAGGAGGAGCGTGCTACGCTTTCCCGTTTCGATGCTGAACTCAAGGAGCTCGAAAAAGTTATCAAGGGGAAGAAGCAGCAAGCTGCCGATGCCGACCTCAAGATCTCTGAAATTGAACATAGTGTCGTGACATTGGAGAAAGAGAAGACCACGGCGAGCAACATGGTGGCAAACTTGGAGAAGCAGTATGATTGGATCCAAGAAGACAAAGAGTAATGGTTCCTTGATGTTTTCGATGAATCTGTCTTCTGACGACTGTCTAGCCAATTCGGCCGAGAAGGCTCGAAATATGATTTCGACGCGATGGAAATTGGGACTCTTCGGGTCAAAGCTGACGAACTAGAGTCGTCTCAAAGGGGGATGAAGAAGAAGATTAATCCGAAGGTTTTGAGTATGATTGACAAGTGAGTGGCACACGACCGACTCCCTTCTTGCATCCTCAATATTTTCCAGTGTTGAGAAGAGAGATGCAGGTCTCCGGAAAATGATGGCAACGGTACTCAAAGACAAAGAGAAGATTGAAGGGACCATAGAGGAATTAGACCGATATAAACGCGACGCCTTGCAAAAGACTTGGGAGAAAGTCGACAAGTGAGTTCTTGAGTTGGCCATTGCAGACTGTAATTCTCATTTTCATACAGGGACTTTGGTGGTATCTTCGCCGAACTGCTACCAGGAAACTTTGCGAAGTTGCGGCCGCCCGAGGGACAAGATCTCACAGACGGTCTTGAAGTCAAGGTTCAACTCGGGACTGTTTGGAAGCAAAGTCTTACCGAGCTAAGTGGAGGGCAGAGGTAAGCCTTCTGGGAGGATTATGTTGGTTTTGCAATAACTAACTGTTCATAGGTCTTTGATTGCTCTTTCTCTTATCATGGCATTGCTGCAGTTCAAGCCTGCACCCATGTATATCCTCGACGAAATAGATGCTGCATTGGATTTATCACATACCCAGCATATCGGTCAACTCTTCCGCACGCGATTCAAAGGGTCCCAATTCATCGTGGTGTCATTGAAGGAGGGTCTGTTTACAAACGCCAATGTCCTATTCCGGGCACGGTTCCGAGATGGGACATCCGTTGTCGATCGGACAGCACAACGTTCGGCATCTGGGCTGTATGAGGAGAATGATAGAGATGAACATAGGGCAAGACGCGGGCGGTAGAGGGTTCCCTGGGTTGGTTGTGGATAGTCTCGAGGCTTCGCTCCTCGCTTTCTATTAGATATCCTCCGTAGCGTGTTTGTGTACTTTTATGTTGTATCTTTAGGATAGCATCTGTGTTATACCCATAGTAATGCACGCCAGCGCCACATAAGGCGACAGACGTTCCCCTGCTAAGGTTTGAACTTCAAGACTAGTAGAATATCTGCTTGAACGCACCTATGCGGGCAGATCTGAAGAATAGACCACGGAAACTGTTTTGACGATACCCAGCTCGTCAACGAAAGTTTGGATACTTGCATGCTATTTGAGCTTACCCGTCTTTATTGCTGTCAATCAGGCCAGGAGCAACAGCCCTAACATAGGTGCAGGTGCAAATCGTGAGGAGGATAACCATAAGCAGTGCTTGGAAATTGAAAAGTGCGGTCTATAACGGTTTTGTAAGGTCCCTTTGTCCTGTAGATAGAAAGTTCAAAGCGACATACAAACATGATGGCGACGAGCTCGTCGTGGATGTGTCGAAAGGCCAAGAATACAGACTGCGAAATGAGGTGGGTTAGAGCTATCGCAGCACTGGACACGCCTGTGTTGACGGGTGCGTGTGAATATACTCCCTAAAAGGAATACTGTAGACCCTAAATTAGCCCAGTATTATTGGCCCGTCTACAACCCGTCTACATGGTTTGTTCTGGATCGCAGCCAAGGCAGCTGGCAGGACTTGCTATTGCTCGCGCTGTATAGTTCTCGTCCCGACAGTTATACCCGTGGACAATGCACGGAAGTCAGCTCTATAAATACAAGCCAAGCTGGCATGACGCCAGCTTGAGATGATATGAGGACGATGTTGCTGGTATGGTTTCAAAGCTTCATACGCTTCACTCCTAACGGCAACTCCAGGAATAACCTCTGTTAATTCACGCTTGGAGCATGCCAACTGGTGCTCACGACGGTGGTCCACGGTCAGCACGAGGGTCATAGCCCAGCCTCTCAGAGTTATTACCCATCTCTTCCTTACTCCATGACCTACCCAGACCCCGAGAGTCAGTCAATGCTAAAGCCCTAATAATAGAAGGAGCGGCGCTCGGTGGTTGTGAGCTCGTACGTTCTGGTTCTGGTCCACAATTGATCCTCCCTTATCCGCAGCCCACGAGGTGCTTGACGTCGACGTCTATCGTCTATTCATAACTGTTGTATCGTCGGAGCTATACACGCGGATTCTACTAATTACAACTCTTATCCGTGACCACCATATTCCCCTTTGGCTTGGCAGATCACGATTTTCTAGTTTATGCAAGGCAGATGACCCAGTCTCGACACAGCTTGATCTTTTGCAAGTACGTTCACCTCCGGTTTAAACCACTTGCTCAATCAAACCAAGATACTCAGGAGTTGAAGAAATTCGCTCGTCTGCACATCATATCTTGGAGAAGTTCCGTTCTGTCGTTGATCTCTGCAAAGTCCATATCCCGAACTCAAAACGTCATCGATGTGCTGAGGTATTTCTGTTCTTCTGGTGCCTTGACATGTTTATCACCTCGACAACTGGCATACCAGCCTGCGTAACACCCACCGTAAGAATTCGCCAAACCTATTGGTTCTCCACTGTCGCGTGATACAACTGCTCCTTTTTTTAACTTTCCGCTACCGCATGGTTCGCCCGGATGATCTGTGTCTCTTCAATATTTTCGATCTCTTCCGTAAGTACTTTGGTCTGTAACTCTGCATGGACTGACGTGCGCTCCGCTTTGATAGGACACGTCCTGTTGCGAGGAATTGAAGCTGCAGTGAAATGGAGGCGGAAGCCGTGCAGCATGGGGTGAAGCCACCCTGAAAGAGCCTTGTGATGTCTCTACAAGGAAATGGCTCTCATCAGATCCCGCTCAGGACGATAAGGTGATTACATCCTGGTATACGTCTTCCAACCTGAAAGTTGCCAGCTCGGCGAATTGCTCGTGTTTGGGATAGAAGTTGGTGTTAACCCCATTTAGGTCTATACTTGGCACTTGAACAGTTCTACGCATCCAATTTCATGCGGCATGTGGCGCCTATTTCCTTTGAATATTGCAGGACCTTGGTTCAACTTCTTACCTTTAGCTTGCAAGTTAAGGTTCCGTCACTGGTTGCAATTCCCTCTCAGACTCAATCGGCATCACCTATTGGCCAAGCTTTTCGACACTGTGTGCCAGGTTAGGTCGAGAAACCTGGGCCACCTCAGCGAACGCCTAACCTGCTCGAGAAATCTTTCGCCAGCAGTAGGTCGTTCCGTTTCCTCGGACCGCTGGCCGAATATCTCAGCCTCAAAGAAGTCGATCTATCTTATAATATGCTGTACAGCTGCACGCCCGGATCCTTAGGAACCTCCGAGGGTAACATCATGCCGGCCCCTCATCGAAACATCGGGGATCTCCAGCGATGATAAGTGAGATTCATGGGCCACACTACGTCCTGCGGCCTTATGTTGATCTGTCCAACTTCATCGCAATACAGAAGAGGTATCTGGGGGTCAACGTGATTACCTTTTCGTGTCGTTCTGACCCGTCAACCGTCTTATCTACTGTCATTTGGCATGTGGTTCCCTCTTTTACTTTTCGTACAAGAAGGCTAGCTGCGTTTATGCTTCGCTGAGCCTTTCGCTTCTTATCCTCCACCATGTCCCTTGACGAGAAACCTCGCGAGGCGTCCACTGGCATCGACCTGGAGAAGGTACCCATCCGTACGTACCACCATTATTATGACGGAACCATCAGCCTGACGGAGCCTCCAGAAAACTTGGATGAGCTCCACATTGCCGATTTCGATGATCCAAATATCGACAAGGAGGCAGCTTTAGCCGGTATCCTTGGTTAGTGCCACCTTGTGATTTGGGGGAGCATATCTAACGTCGATTTGCAGAGGATGACTCGCCATACCCCGAGGTTCGGTCGGCCGTCGCGAACACTGACGACCCAGACATCCCTGTGTCCACCTTACGGTCCTGGACATTGGGCATTATCTTCGCCATCCTCATTCCAGTACGTTTTGCATCACCCCCTTTATTAGCACTACAGCTAACTTCTACTAGGGCTTGAATCAATTCTTCTTCTTCCGCTACCCCTCTGTTACCATCACTAGCGTGAGTAGAGCTCAGCTTGGGCTTCATCTCATCTTCTGATGCGACGCGAAATATTCCCAGATCGTAGGCCAACTGTTATCTTTCCCTCTTGGCAGGTTATGGGCCCGAGTCCTACCAAATATCAAGATCTTCGGTGTATCGTTGAATCCAGGCCCATTCTCGATTAAGGAACACGTTCTGGTAACGGTCATGGCCACTGTAGGTGCCTACAGTGCTTACGCCACCGATATCGTCGCCGTCCAAAAAGTGTACTATAACCAGAACTATAACTTCTCTTGTATGTGGTCTTGTCCCCGTATCGATGCGCACTCTGACTCTCTTCCCAGATCAATGGATGGTTGTCATGTCTACCCAGCTTATTGGGTTCTCGATTGGTGGCATTGCTAGGCGTTTCCTCGTTCAGCCTCCATCCATGAGTAGGTGCATTATTGCTCAGTCGTTCGAGATTCTCAATCTTCACCTAAGTCTGGCCTTACAACCTCGTTACCTGCGCTCTCTTCAACACCCTCCATGCCCAAACTTACTCCGGTATTGGTGCCCGTGGGGGGTTGAGTCGTGAGAGGTTCTTCTTGTATGCCTTCGCTGGATCTTTCTTCTGGTACTTCTTCCCGGGGTATCTCTTCCAAGCTCTCAGTTACTTCTCCTGGGTCTGCTGGATCGCCCCAAACAACGTACCGGTCAATCAGATGTTTGGTTACCTCCACGGTATGGGCATGAGTTTAATCACATTCGACTGGGCACAGGTCAGTATTGCTGGGTCATTTCCTTTATCTGCGTGCCTAATAGTTTGCAGATTGCATACATTGGTTCACCCCTTCCCACCCCATGGTGGGCCGCTGCTAATATTTTTGGTGGTTTCGTATTCTTCTTTTGTAAGCGTTATCCACTTCCACTTAGAGAAACATAAACTGATCACTTGAACAGGGTTCCTCACACCTCTCCTCTACGTAAGCGAACAACCTATAGATTCTTTCATCATTGTCTCACATCGTGACAGTATACTAATGCCTGGGGCAGCAAATACATGCCGTGAGTTCCTCTTCCTTTGGACTGTGTTGTTATTCAAACATTCTCTCAGAATCTCATCGCGTACATCTTACGACAACACGGCTCAATCATATAATGTAACAAGAATCCTTACCGCTGACGCAACCTTCGACGAGGAGGCATACAAAGCTTATTCCCCTCTTTTCATTTCCACCACTTTCGCCATTTCCTACGGCTTATCCTTCGCTTCGATCACTGCAACGCTGACCCATGCGTTCCTATACTTCCGCAAACAAATCATTACCCAAGCTCGTCGTTCGATTCACGAGCAACCTGACATCCATGCACGCCTTATGGCACGATACCCACAGGTTCCTGAGTGGTGGTATGTAATCGTCTTCTGTAAGTGGCTCCTGATTTTACCTTGCGGCGCATGTTAATATCTCTATTTAGTGACCATGTTCGCCTTTGGTATTATCTCTATCCTGGTTTGGGATACCAAGGTATGGTCCTAAAATTTAGCCCTAATCCGCTTACTGACGTGTATTCCAGTTCCCCGTGTAAGTCTTGAACAAGTAAAGCGATGCCAGGGTTCTTACTGAACTTCTTCTAGCCAATGGTTCATTTTGGCACTTGTCATTGGTATGTGCAATGTGTCTGCTAAAAGCTCGCGGAAGCTGATGATTTTTTTCTAGCTTTCCTCTATGTCATTCCCATCGGCATGATTCAAGCAATTACCAACCAACAAGTCGGTCTTAATGTCATCACTGAACTGATTATCGGTTATGGTCTTCCTGGCCGCCCAATTGCGATGATGATGTTCAAGACTTGGGGTTACATCACGATGGCCCAAGGTATGGTCGTTTATCGTGAGTGTAGACCATAACTCATATCATCGCAACCTAGCTCTGCAATTCACCTCCGATTTCAAACTTGGCCACTACATGAAGATTCCTCCTAGGTGCGAGAGATACATTATCATGATACATTTTATTCATTCAACCTTCAGGGCCATGTTCTGGGGACAAGTCGTCGCGACTATAATTGCTGGGACTGTGCAACTTGGAGTTCAAGCCTGGATGTTCACCAATATTCCCGATATGTGTAGCCCAGATCAACCAAACGGTTTCATCTGCCCGAGTACGGAGGTATTCGGTGTTGCTAGTATCATCTGGGGTGTGATTGGTCCCGCACGACAATTCTCGCATGGGCAGGTGTATTACGGTCAGTAGTTCCGCGAAAAGTCCTACCGGAGCCAGTGTGCTGATTTATTGTCTCTGTGTAGCCCTCAGCTTCTTCTTCCTCATCGGTTTCATCTGCCCTGTCATTTCTTGGCTCATCGGCAAGAAATTCCCTAACAGCGCAATTCGGTACATCAAGTATGAAGTGTTTCATCTTCGAAGAGAATGTAACTGAACACTTCTTGCTTTTAGCTTCCCCGTCATCTTCTCCGGAACCGGAGCTATCCCACCTGCAAGTGCTGTGAACTACGTCCCTTGGGCCATCGTTGGCTTCATCTTCAACTACGTCATCCGTCGCCGTCACTTCTCTTGGTGGACAAAGTACAACTACGTCCTCTCTGCAGCTCTGGATTCTGGTGTTGCTATGGCCGTCGTCATCATTTTCTTCTGTCTGCAATACCCACAGAATGGTACGATTGGTGCTACCACTGTCGCGAGTTGGTGGGGCAACACTGTGCCGTTTGAGACTGCAGACGCACTGGGTACACCCATGTACCAGCTTGCTGATGGTGAAACGTTTGGGTAAGTGATCTCCTGTGATGACAGACTGAAATGAGGCTAAATGTACATTGTCCTATTCAGCCCATCAACTTGGTAGATTCATCACTCGACACGAGATGGTTTCAATGTAATTGTATGACTTGAAATCGCATCTACGTCCCGCTTGGTGTACAGTACGCGCTTCGCAATTGCTATACTTTATCCACTCTACTTCATGCTTCGTGCAAGATTGTGTACAGAAACCTCTTTCAGGGAGTAGTACCATCAGGTCTCTCGCCTCGGGTGCAGGTATCGTTGACGTCCGTACGTTTAGAATGCGGATCTCATTCGTCAAGCTGCGATGCAGGTCGATAGAATAGAGAAGATCTACAGGAGAAGTAGAAGGAATGTAACACGAGGTGCTCACCGGGTTGAATCGCCAACCATCTAAGGCCAACGACCATCGGTTTTGTACACTCTCGTGAGGCCACGTTCACTATCGTGGATTGAGCGCGCTCGTAACTCTACTTGGCACTGATAGAAAGTATGAGCATATACTGTATAGATCGTAGCTTCCGGTGTTGGAAGGATCTTCAAAGTCGAAGGGTGTGAAAGAATGGTCGATGTATGCTTCGCAGTTCGTCACCTATCGCATTTGGCGTTCACAACTGCGCAACGATTCGCAGAATATTCTGAAGTACTATAGTTGGTTCGATCGTTGGCTTTCAGCCGCGTGGTGACTGAATAGACGACGAATCCGTGCAGTCTGGGAAGTCTATAGCTACTTCAATTAGACTATGTGAACCACCAGATCCTTCGCACAGTGCTGGAAGATCGGGTCCAAGATGTGACTTTCTGGTTGCGAACTTATACGTACCTTGCAGGGGACTCCGGCTGGGAGCTGCGCCGAGTTCCTTTTGGTAGGCAGCTCTTGATCACGACAGTCGAGCTGGTTACTTGGGAAGATCGTCAGGGCAACACGCCTCTCACTGTGCCATGCGGTTCATGAGCACTTTCGTTTTTTTAAGAAAACAATCACGGCGCATTGAGAGTGGTGCCCTGAGCACTAATCCTAACAAAGGGGGGTCGAGGTCGATGGTCTGCCACGAAAATAGGGGCTGAAGATGGCTCTTAAACGACACGCAGGTATAAAGTTTGGCAAGATAAGCTCTTGTGAGATCGTGGACCAGCTGGAGACTGTTTCGGACATTGTCAAAGGTGGCTTTTGCTAGTTCAGGGGGTCAAGGGTCCGGTTGCTCTGACCCAGGAAAGGGACGGAGTTTTCCGAGAGAATGGTGTTGCGAGTTGGGCTAACTTCAGCCCACCTCGTTCACATCGTTCAACCCGATGCCCAGTATCTTCTCTCGTTCTCGTACGGGTTCGACACCACAGAAAAAACCTGCTGACAACAACAACAACCTCTCTTTTGACGGTATCGTCACTGACGAGTTTGGCAGGGTCCAGAGCAAGACCTCTACCATATTCGACCCGACATCCCCCAGCAGAAAGGACAAGAAAAAGGCAAAAGAGCAAGAGAAACGCCTCCGAACACTCAGCAACTCAAGGGATGAGAGGTCAGAGACACCAGTGCCCTCCATTCCAGACGGCTCCTTCCTTCCGACACACCTTGAACGACCTCGGGACGAGCTAGGTGCTTTTCGGCCCCCGAAGGAGCATGACTACGGGTATCTGTCCTATGAGCGACACGTTGTGCTTGACGTTGATCAAGTAGCACGTCTTGTGGATGTCGTCGTCGAGGAGTTAACTACACGAGGCGGTATTGCAACCCCCTTCATATTTTCAACGACGGCGCTGGATATATCGTCGTCTGCTGTTCGACGGCTAATCCGTACTTTTCTCGATACCTGCTCACCTGGCGGAGCCCGTGGAGCAGAGCAGCGCTGGCGCGAGGAGGCAAGATTCGCAGGCCCGCACGAGTTGGCCATGTGCCTACGATGGGGGTTAGCCCGTACTATTCGGGTGGTTGGTGGACAGGAAGTAAGAGGGCTTATTTCATGGGAATATTACGCAGAATTCAGAGATACAGAAGCTTGTGAGTATTCCCTATTGATTATTGAGGGCCCCATACCCTTGACCTTGACCCCGACTCATTTTTCATCTCGCCAATTCCCCCTCATACTCATGAAAAAATCGTTTCGCAGCACAAGGATACCCTCCAGCTCACTTCGATACATTCCTCTCGCCTCTAATTCCACCCTTGAAGTCTATCGTCCTAACTATCCTCACGCTTCTGACGCGTCTTACGGCCAATAGTACGACATCAGGTCATACCCCTCCCTCCTTATCCCCTTTGTTCGGCCCCCTTTTCTTTGGCCTTGGCCCAACAACACTCGCCTTCTATCATACTTACGCGCACTATCTAAGCGCGACAAATGCCATGGAGCATCTGATCTTAGCCTTCATTCGTTGGCAAGACGCGCCTCGACTTATCGGCCAAAATTCCAAGGAAAATCTCGCCTCCGGTAGCGCGTCTGCACTGGGCGTACCAACACGCCTCAAGGAATGGATTAAAGGTTACCCAGCAATGTTACCCTTCTTGAACGAGCGGAGTAGGAATGACAGACCTCAGCCAAGAAGGGGTGCACGGACCGTCAGGATGGTCAGCGTTCGGAGGAACGTACGGCTGTACACAACCGATCTTGTCAAAACTGCTGCTAGCTGGGGTAATCGCAATAAAGCCAACATAGGAGGCCCCGATAACACGCTTGCAAAGTCTCCGGTGTGGGAGAAAATTGCGCCTGCTTCACTTAAACTTGCGCCACGATATTCAGAAGGATACAAGAAACGTATGGATATGCTGTCCACTTTCCACCCGGACATTGGGCCGAACTCGAATCTTGCACCTGGTGGAATGAGTTCTGCTCCTTCAGCATCCTCGTCGCTCTCCAGTGCCCCGTCTCTTTTGGATGTAGACCATTTCAACCTTGCAGGGAATCGTGAAGGGGAGGATAGGTTTAGAAGTTTAACGGATCTGAAATGGGGCGAGTTCGAAACATTAGGTTTTAGTAGTGGAGAAGCAGATAAGAAACTGCAATTCGATCTGACAGAAACCGCTCGAACGGTACGTTTTTTTCGAACTATTTTGGGTTTCCTTTGTTCTGATTATCCTTGAAGGAACGTGTTGCAAAGCGGTCAACCCTATCTTGGAATGATTTTTCATCATCCGGGTTCTCTCGTACGGATGGGCCCTTGAGCACTACACTGCAATTCAGCACGCCGCTCGCCCAGTCTGTCACCTCTTGGCAGTCACATAATGCGGAAATAACGAAAAAGCTGAAGAAGCAACAAAAGACGCTGCCTGCTTTTGGGTGGGATACGGAGCCTGTTGTAGGGGGCGAAGAGGTTATCGAAGAAACGTTCTTGGACGTTTTCTGCGATCTTATCTACGGCAGTGGATGGATGGATGTTGAGCGAGGGGAGATGCTTGATCGAGATTGCAATTACGCATTGGTAAGTCCCGAAACGATCTCAGGATCCACCCCTCCATTCCTTGTATGATCTCACATCTCACACGATCAACTATTACTTCCTAGATCGAGTTCAAATCACTTCCAGAAGACCGAACCACCGTCAGCGGTGGATCTGATCCCCGAACATCTACCACTCTGGTCCTCTTCGAAGAATACGTGCCTCTGGAGTATAGACAACAACTGGCCGGTCATGGTGGCAAACGGAACCGCTTACCTTCCCTCTTCTCGCCTAGTAACAAAAACAAACAGTGGAAGCAAGCTGCTACACTAAATGGTCGGCCTTATGTTGTAGGCCATGTTCCAAAGAGCCCTACCTATCGTGAACTCGAGTTTGAAGGCCTTCTCCGTGGTGGGGGTGATACCAAAATTATCTCCTTGACCTCCTCAAAATCCACGGCACGACCTTCCAATAGCAACGACTATCGCGCACCTCCGACTGCTCCAGCTCTTAGTCTCGACGTTCCCCAGCCAGATCCACCATTACCGGCAAGTCGAAGCGATGACTTGCACTCCGACAACACCATGTCGCCGAGTGTCAAGAAGACTTCGCGTTTTCGTCTGCCAGGCGGGATTCCCGTTCCCAGTCCTGGCAATAATCGAAAATCGGGCCTGATTCCGGCAGAGTATTCGACTGTCGATTTTGTGACGAGGGAGGCGAGCTATAGTGATGATGAGTATGATTCAGAGACCGGGAAGCCCAAGAGAAGACGACCGAGCGATGATGCGTGGGTTGATATTCTTGTCGGAAGCCAGAGCCGGAGGCTAGGGGGTCAAGATGCTCATCGGCAGGATGGGGACAAGAGACGGGCTAGGAACAGAAGATCAGACCCAGACCTGGCGAGCATGGAAGTGGCACAGGTTCTTGCTTCAGTTCGAGATAGGACACCATCCACCCCGAGTGTACCTGAACGAGTTGATAGGGACTACGGGATGGACCAATTCACCCAAGACCAGCATTTCCATCAGGACGATCTGGACGTTGACGAGATCGAGACTGTTCCGATGTCACGAGAGCCTGAACGTTCTTCAGAAACGTATACCGAAGATACATTCAGTTATACTTCTCCTTCGACAGAACCACGCGTGATGGAGTCCGTGCACTTGGGAGACGACGAAGAGGAAGGCGACCCTTTGGAGCGTGTGGCCGCAGCACGCCTTAAAGCTAAACAGCAGAGGCGTATGGGATACTTCGATCTGCACCCCGAGCGTCGGCCGAGTAGTAATACTCTTCAAGCTACTGAAGACGATCAACCCCGAGGTCAATTGGGTTATGACCGAAGTGACGACGAAGATGACGATAATGACAAATATGGTGCTTCTTATCGGACTACTCCCCACGTCCCTTTTCCTACTCCGATTCCAGCAGCACGAGCCCGCACCCCGGAGCCACTCGCGATAGAAGAAGCGGAAGTTCGACAGCTTGATCGCACACCACCCCCCATGCCAGAGCTCTCGGAGCAGCTACCACCTCCGCCTGCCGTTACATCAAGACAACATACCAACGGGAACGGGCAGACCATGGGATCAAGAGTGCCTGCGGGAAATAGCAAGACGGCTGCTTTGATAGAGATGTACCGCGAACGAGAACGTGGTGGTGATTCGACGCCTCCTCAACAACCCGCTCCTTCCCGTCTTCCCGTTCGTGCACCCCCTGGCCCGAGTGGTCTCCCAGGTTTGCCTTCGTCGCCTGCCCAGTCGCTCAAAGTCAATACAACTCCTATAGTGGAACCCGCACCAGTCATCGCTACTGCCCCCGTAGCACAACCTCCCGCAGTGGAACCTGCTGAATTGGGTCCCCCAAAGATAATTTTCGTTGATGAGACTGGGAGAGCGAGTCCAGCGAGATATGTTCATGGTGCTCCCCTTCATAATGTCCTGGAAGAGGAGGAAGAGGAATGAAGAGAGGCTTCGGGTTAATGCCCCTCTTCTGTGTTCATTCCAGACTACCAACGGCCACCAAATGCGCCCAAGGTTTGAGAGATGCTTAATTTTCCCTTTACCAATGACCTTTATTTCTTGCCGTCCTTTCACCCTCGGAATTTATACCTACACCTAGGTGCACTATATACCATCTACCCAAACTCGACAGTGCTCTTTATTCCTTCATCGACATTCGAGTATGCGAACCTCTGCTGCTTGTTACCTGTCGGATGACTTGATTGCTTCCACTCAAACTGTAATTATGACGATCTCCTTACCTTCCTTCTCCTGTTCTCATGGGATGAATAGTTTCCTTCCTATTGATGTGTTTTTACGAGCTCTACTCTAGTCCTCTCCCTTACTTCGATAAGCAAGCATCACGTTCCTTTCTAACCTTTCAAAGCCCCTCGTACCGTTAACCGTACTGGAAATGAGTTAGCCACCTACTTCGCTCCTTTCTCTTTTTTTTCTTATTTTTTTTCTCGACAGCCTTTGTTCGACTTAATCTTCGCCCTCTTGATCTCTCGTCTTCCTGAGTCCTGACTGGATCCCCTTATTTCTTTATGCAGCACCACTATCATTTCATTCTCTTTACTCTTATAATCAAGGCTCGAGATATATGAAGAGAATGTGCTTAGAGACTTGATTTGATTTCAATCATAAAATGTGAATTTTCCCCGGAATGACAGAGGAACGGGAGGCGCATTCCGATCAGGCCGGGTTTGACACTCATTTCCGTTTAGAGCCCGGTTCGTCATTGCTATGATTCCGGTCGCCTTCCGGGGAGAAAACTCTACAGATAAAGGCAGGTATTTATACGCAGTAAGAACCTCATCTGCACCTAGCAATCATTCCCATGACGCAAACCCAACTCCAAGAAATCCCAGATAGGTCCATTCGCATTTGTGCTGACCGTGGAGGCACGTTCTGTGATGTACACGCGTAAGTATGGGTCTGGGGGAATGTAATCCGAGTCGAGGGGTGTTGACTTGTCATTTTGAACAGATCTTACCCAGATGTGGATGACTCCCAGGGACATCGCAGGAAAGAGCTGGTCGTAAAACTTCGTGAGTTCAACATTGTCTGTACTCTACGCGAGCTGATGGAAGGTAGTCTCGCAGGATCCAAACAATTACGCGGATGCTCCGACAGAGGGGATTCGTCGTATATTGGAAATTGTTACTGGAAAGACTATACCTCGTGGAACCGTACTCGACACAAGCAAAATAGGTGCGCCTGGTACCATGTCCGTTCAAGTCGTCCCTCTCATTTGAATCACTTTGTTGCAGATTACATTCGTCTCTCAACGACTGTAGCCACGAACGCATTATTAGAGCGTAAAGGTCACCGACATGCTCTGCTTATCACAAAGGGTTTCAAGGATCTTCTCCTTATCGGTAATCAGTCGCGGCCCAAGATATTCGACTTGAACATTCGACGACCGCCCCCTCTTTATTCGACTGTTGTCGAAGTAGACGAACGTGTTACACTAGTTGGGTATACTTCTGACCCTCTATCTGAACAACATTCAGTACAGTTCGATGAGGCCGGAAAGGTTATCAAAGGGTACACAGGGAAAGGCTGGGATGGTGTTGGATTTGCTGAAGGTCCTGGCGACATTGTCCAAGGGCTCTCTGGAGAGGCGGTTCGTATACTTCAGAAGCCAGGTCCGTGGTCCGCTACATGCTCTGTCATGAAGCCCTGAACATTTTGATAGACCTCTCGGCGGTTGAAAGTGACCTTCGCCGCTTGTACGACGAAGGCTATCGCTCGCTGGCTATCGTCTTCGTCCATTCATACACATTCCCAGATCATGAATGCGCTATCGGCAAACTAGCTCGGTCGGTCGGCTTCACGCACGTCTCAGAGTCCTCGCAGCTCCTTCCCATGATCAAGATGGTCCCAAGAGGCGTTTCATCTACAGCTGACGCATATCTCACTCCTGTCCTCCATTCCTACCTCGAGGGCTTCTTCTCTGGTTTCGATTCCAAACTAAAGGACGGCTCGATCACGTCACCTCGCGTGGAATTCATGGCCAGTGACGGTGGTCTTGTCGATCTTGACCGGTTTTCTGGACTCAAAAGTATTTTGAGTGGTCCGGCTGGTGGCGTCGTCGGATATGCTTTGACTAGTTGGGACGCAGAGGAAAAACGTCCGGTCATAGGAATCGACGTTGGAGGAACTTCCACGGATGTATCGAGGTTTGATGGGAGGTATGAAGTCGTTTATGAGACCACCACGGCGGGTGTCACTATTCAAAGTCCACAATTGGACATCAACACCGTCGCAGCTGGGGGTGGCTCTTGCTTGAATTTCAGGAGTGGATTATTTGCTGCTGGACCGGAAAGTGCAGGTGCCGAACCAGGGCCCGCGTGTTACAGGTTTTTATCTTCCTCCTTGCGAAGCTTTTGAATGGTTACTGATTCGTACTTCAGGAAGGGTGGCCCTCTAGCAGTGACAGATGCGAATTTGCTGCTTGGAAGACTTATACCCGATTATTTCCCCAAGATATTTGGGAAATCGGAGAAGGAGCCTCTGGACGTTGAAGCTTCCAAGGCCCTCTTTGAAGACTTAGTACAAAGAATCAATAGCGAAAGTCACGAAAAGACTCTGGAATTCGATGAGATCGTCTATGGGTAAGTGGCCGATCGCTTCGTCTCCTGATCAGGCATTAAACTTGAACATGACAGCTTTATCAAGGTCGCGAACGAAACCATGTGTCGACCTATAAGGGCGTTGACAGAAGCTCGAGGATATGCGACTTCAAAGCACGTGTATGTCATCACACATGTTTAAACATGCATTCGCTCATAGGCCATACCTTTGATAGTTTGGCAAGTTTCGGGGGCGCAGGAGGGCAGCATGCTTGTGAAATTGCGAGTCTACTCGGAATCAAAACTATATTGATTCATCGGTATAGTTCCATTCTTTCGGCTTACGGACTGGCACTCGCAGATCGGTAAGTGCAAATTGCTGGTCATGAAATTCAAGGCTCATTTCAAACTACAGAGCATATGAACTCCAAGAACCCTCTTCGACATTTTACACACCCCAAAATAGATCTACACTCGTTTCACGTCTTGACAGGATGACTGAACAAGTGAGGAATGATTTGAAGGAGCAAGGGTTCGAAGAACATAGGATCAAAGTAGAGAGAATGTTAAATATGAGGTTCGACGGGACTGATACCGCATTGATGGTTCTACCTGATCCGAAATTGGATGGAGAGGAGGAGGACTTCGAGAAGGCGTTCAAGAGGGTTTATAAGAGTGAGTTTGGGTTTTTGTTGGATGCGAAGAGTGTTGTCGTGGACGATATCAAGGTTCGTGAATTTCTCCTCGCCACTCCGGACCCGAAATCAATTCATATTATCGCAGGTCAGGGGCATAGGCAAAACATTCGACACTCTGGGTGATTCGGTATACAAGCAACTTCGTGCACTCGAAGCGGCTTCGTCTCTCCGCACCATTTCTCCGGACAAAGCCAACTCGAAATATAGCGTTTACTTTGATAAAGTGGGAAGGGTGAAGGATACTCCTGTATTTTTATTGGAGAAGTTGGAGGTGGGGGAGGTGGTCGAAGGGCCTGCGATGATTATTGACGAAACCCAAACGATTGTGGTTGTACCAGGAGCAAGGGCTGTGGTTATGGAGAAGCATTTGTGTATCCAGTTGTAGATGTGGACGTTTGTACAGAAACTTGAATGAGAGATCAATTATTTTGTCGTGATACCGGCCTTAGTATGGTTGCTTTGCCCGTGCTCAACATCGAGTAAACCCATATAATTCCGTTGTCCGAGTTACAAATCGGGAGTATATACAGTATGAACATTAGGATCCAGTCACAACTGAAATAAAGAAAGCATCTACATTAGAATGTAGGTCTGAAGAGACCTTGTACAAGTAGTAATTGTGTAAGTCGAAAGTCAGGAGCGTGGGAGGTGAAAGGTATCGACAGCGAAATGATGAGGAAGAAAAACTTGAACAAATGAATGGATGGTGTAAGTCCACGGAATGCAAGTCTAACCAAAAAAAAAAAAAAAAGAGAAAGATAACCACGAATATCAGTCACTCCCCTATTATCTCAGTCATCCTTCGACCATACACCCCCATCCAAAAACCTCACAAAAGTCAAAGTAGGACATTGTTTCTGCCACATCATGAGGTGCACCTTATCTTTATCCGACAACTTCTTTGTGGTCCCTCCTTCCTCCGCTGTAGCGTTCTTCACGCCATTGTGCGACCCATGGCCATAAGTGGAAAATGACGACGGTGACAGCGATGGTGAGGGAAAACTTGGGAAAGGCAATGGTGACGAAGGCAAATTTGAACCTGGAATAGCGCTGGCAGCGATCCCGGGGGGTGGAGCAGGGAATTTACTTAGACTCATAGGTGAAGGAGGGATATTATGAAGATCCGACTGAGAACCTATTGAGTGAAGACTGGAGATTTGGGATAGTGCTTGAGATGCGGTTTGAAGGAGTGTGAATGAATGTGCAGGAGATAGGAGACTGCTGGACGTGGATGCGGCTGTGGATGGTCGAGTTGCTGCTGATGTTGTTGTTGGAGTGGGGAATGTGTTGGTGGTTTTGGATGGTTTTGGCGTTTCGGGTGGGACGGCGATTTGGGAAGTTGTGAGGATGGTGGCGGTTGTAGGTGGTGACGAAGACGAGGAGTTGGGCTTTCGATGGAGACGGAGTCGAAGTGCCTTTAGAACACGGTATCGCGGAAGGACGTTATGAATTATCCTGTAAAGTGCCTAAGAATCAAATCGTCAGAATCAAACCAATACTTTGAAGGGATGATTCCACATACCTCCTCGAATTTCACATCTCTACCAGACTCGGAAGGAGCTGTCAACTCTATATTCAAAACCTCCACACCAGGTCCAGTGTGTGGTTTATAAACATCACCGTCCAATCTCCCTCTTCCATCTCCATCTCCAGCGCCTGTATACCCACCAAGTGCACCACCAGCTGCACTAAGGACTTTCTCTACCGTTCTTCGGTCAACGACCATACCGAATTTAAACCCAAGTTCTTTGACGAGTTTGACATCTTCGTCTGAGAGACACGATGTCACTTTGGGACTACTGTCCCCACTGGAGTGAGGACTATTGCTCAGTGACGATTGAGCTGAAGACCCGTTGCTTGGGTGAAGAGCAGACAAAAGTGCGGCTGGCCTCAACCCCGTGTAGAGTGTACTATCGATATTGATAGTCACGCTTTGTAAGGGTCTTTTGGGTTTCAAAGGCCCGGAAAATACGATAGGCGAGGAAGAAGATTGGATTGGGGTTGAGAAGAGGGTGATTAATGACGGTGGACCTTGAAGGATTTCGAGGTCAGGGAGGAGGGTAGGTGATGATATGGGTGTTGTTGGGAATTGGGAGGAGTGGGAGGGTGAACGAGGTGCAGAGAAGGTGGGGATTTCGATGTTGAGTTCCGGAGCTATCGAAGACGACGTGGGCGTATTGTCGTGAGGGGCAGACGAGGCGTCGGGGTTTGGAGATGTCGTGTCGCTGCTATGAGATTGAATGGTGACTGTGGCGGATGCGGGTGGGAAGAATGAGTATACAGGTGACTCTCCTGGATCCGCTGGAGTCGTGCTCGACATGCTGAACTTTGCAACTCGGGGTGTAACACCAGGCGATGGTGCAAGGAACGGTACATTGATACTAGGAGAAGTAGGCATCGAAGTCAATCTTGACCTCTCATCCTTCTTGATCGTCAACCCAGCAGAAGCAGGATCCGCCAACAGAGGAAATCGTAAGGATTTGATGTTAACTTGACCGTCGAGCCAAGCTAATAACTCTTGCAGTTTCCTTTCTTCTTTCTCGTCGGGTTCCCCTTTGATAGCTTTTCTACTACCGAATCGTTCATCTAGGAAAGTAAGACCGACCAACCCAAAAGCACTGTGATGTCGTAACAATCGTAACTCGAATGAAGGTAGAACCAATTCGGTCAACCTATGCATTCTTTGGAATGCGCGTATAAACGTCGCAGCCAACGCCGCAAGTCGATCTTCGTTCCATTCCCAATCCCAATTTGGATCTTGATGCGGTGGTGGATGATCTTCTTCCTTGTCGCTATCCACAGAATCATCTTCTATGAAGTGAGAGATCATGGTTTTACCACGACGGTGTCGTCGTCCAGAACCTCCTATAGGCCACTCTTCACAGATGAATACACGGACTAGATCCGTTAGGTCTGGTCGTGCAGCGAGTAGTCGGGCGAGTTTTTCAAAGACTTCGGGTTTCATTTTGATCGGTCCCGAGCAGTCCTCTTGGTCTGAAGTGGGGGTGGTGTGATGCCCTAGACGACAGATGACGAGTTTGGTGTAGAGGGTGCCTCGAGCGGCAGAAGCGAAAGACTTTGATATTCTTGCGAATTGGGCGCATTTCCATCGAGGGAGGAAGATGAGGATGTTTTCTAGGACTTCCGAGGGGACTTCTGTTGGCCAGATGAATTTCGCAGGAGGTGTAGGCGGTCTAGAAAACTCTACGTCTTCTGTGATTTGAAGAGCCTCGGCAGCCAGTTTATCTTTCCACATTTTCGATTTGAGGGCACTGTTACTCGCTTTGGAACGCATACGATGACTGAATGAACGAAGGAGGTTGGGTGTGCTTATCGCTCGGGTACGTTCGTATTCGCTGGGATGTGATTCCTCTGTACGTGCGAGGAGAGAGGTTTGGGATTGAGAGTAGGATTCGTGAGGTTGGATTGGACTGCCATTTGATACGGGTTCAGGTGCTAGTTCTGGAGTTGCTTGCTCGTGACTGCCGCCGTACATTTCTGAACCAAAGACCCTCATCAAGGTTTCCTTGAGCATAGCGGCCTTGGCGGCTGGTTTCTTTGGACCTTCGTCTTCGCCGATGGGTACTGGTTTTAAGAAATCTTCTTCGATGGTACTTGGCATAGAACGCTGCGAAGAAAAGCTAGCCGAACGACCTAGTCCACTAGGTCGTCTAATGTCATCTTCTTCATTCTCCTGGTCTTCGTCGTACCCTCCCATCCATCCATCTTCTCGTGATCTTGCATACATGACACCATCTTCCTCGCTGCCGCTGGTATACTTGGTATTACTGGTATTGGTGGAAAGAGTTCTAGTTCGTGTAGAAGATCGTGATAGAGAAAGACCGAGAGAACTGAAGAGAGTTCCTTGTCGAGTGTTGGTGGGTGTATAGCCTATTCCTGCACCATGAGCATAGGAACTGTGACCATGGTTTGACCCGGCACTTGGGGAAGTGCCGTGGTTTTCGCTGCCACCCCCATGTCCGTGTGTGGAGTGTGCTCGCTTGGATTTCGATTTGGAGAATGGGCTGAATGCGGATACGGAAGGACGACTGGGAGCAACGCTGACAGATGGAGCTGATTTGGGGTCTGCCGGAGGAGATGAGAGAGCGACACCGGGTTGTTGGGGAGGCGACACGGTTAAAGTTGATCCGCCGGAATGTGCGGTAGTAGATGAAGAGGAAGCAGAAAATAAAGAACGAATGCTCATTCCTGGTTTGCCTTTAGACTTTGAGTTAGGGGACCTCATATCATCGTGGCCATTCACACTCGACGACGACAGGAGGTGGGGGTTTGAAGAGGAAAAGTCACGGCTATAGGAAGTGGCGAGAGAGTTACCGTTGGCAAGTGGGATCGAGTCGGTTGACCTCCCGAATGCCAAGTTCCCGAGGGTCATGCGAGCAGATGCAGAAGTGGAGCGTCCAAGAGGCTTGGATTTTGGGAGGGTGGAAGCCTGTGTTGGGGTAGCTGGGCTGGTTGGGGTGGGTGGGATGGGCATGAGGGTGGGTATCATCGTAGACGAGGGTATTTCGAGTGTCGTTGGCTCGCTGCCGTCCTCTTGTACGTGTGTCATGGGTGAGAAAGCTCTGTGAGGCGGAAAAACCAATGCGGCAGGAGGAGGACGCTCGTCTCTGTGCTCCTTTCTCTTTTTCTTGGATTCTTTCGTCTCTTTCTTCGTCTTCTTGGCCTGCTCCTTCTCTCCGCCAAAGTCGCTTCGTGCTGCCTCTGTACTTGATTCACTGTCTGGGGACATGCCTCCCGCACCGGAGAGGATATTGAGTGCGCCCATCGAGCGACGACGTCCGTGTCGGTTCTTTAGAAAATCCATGGGGACAAAGAACGAACGGGTTCGACTGGCAGAATCTATTTGAAATGAAACTGTTGAGAGGATGCACGGGCACGTTGAGACGGAATTACCGAAGGTCTATGTCAGAACTGGCAAATGTGTGAAAAAGTGATGAGGCCACGATAAGGGCAATGAGCAGATGGCAATGCAGAGGGGGGAAAAGAGAAGGGACAGCAAGGGAGCTCAAGGGAGTCGGACGTGCCTCTCCCCTCGCTTACAGGACGCGAAAGGGCTACAGTTAGCGCGTTTTTGGCAATCGTCAGGGCCAGATGGTGCCCGTCGTCAAGGTGCGCCCAGCCAAGGTCACCCAGCTGTCCATCCACCGTCGAAACTCACATGAAATCCGCTTCGTTTTCGCAACATTTCGGTGCATTTCGTCATTTGTCAAAGTCGCGAGCCGCCAACCGGGGAAACAGGCTCGCGGCTACTCCTGCTTACGTCAGCAGGGACGCGTCCAGCTTGCGCGTCTCTCACTGACCTCCACCACCCTTCGTCTTATCTTGTTCACACCATGGATCACTTTCCAACAAACTGGGGTCGACCGGTGCGATGCACCTGTTGTAAACGCAACTGCAGCGAGCTTACCTATGCCTTTTTCTAGCGCAATGATTTGAGTGACGCGTACGGAACCTTTCCTCTTGCTCAGAGACCGTACAACGGTGGCAAGGATATGTTCGCAGAAGGTGTGAAACATACACAGTAGGTCTTTCTTGGTACAATCAGCACCAGCCTAACGGGACCCAGGCAGCCCATCGTGACTGGTACCAGCGTCCTCGCGATCAAGTACAAGGACGGCATAATGATGGCAGCCGACAACCTTGGTCTGTTTCTATGACCTATTATCATCTTACAAGAGGGACTGATACCCGTCTTAGCTTCTTACGGCTCGTTGGCGCGCTTCAAATCCATCCAACGTCTCCATCCTGTCGGCAAGTACACCGTCATCGGCGCAGGGGGTGACATGTCCGATTTCCAATACATTCAGAGCATTCTCGATGATACCATAATCGAGGAATTTGCCGCGAGCGATGGTCATACTTTGGGACCTGTGGAAATCCACGAATACCTCTCCCAAATCATGTATGCCAGGCGATCCAAAATCGATCCATTATGGAATTCCTTAATTGTTGGTGGTGTGAAAGACGGAAAGAGGTGCGTATTTTGGAGTCGAGGAAATTTTGAAGCTGAGTTACCTCTAGATTCCTCGCATACGTCGACCTTCTCGGGACAACCTATTCTGCCTCGACGATTGCGACGGGTTACGGAGCATTCATCGCCCAGCCTTTACTTCGAAAAGCCGTCGAGGGAAATGAAAATACTTTAACTGAAGACGCGGCAATGGCCATCCTTGAGGAGAGTATGCGAGTGTTATACTACCGCGATGCACGGAGTTTGGACAAGGTCAGTTAACCGAGGATCGCGATACATAAAACTGACACTTCAGTCGTAGTATCAACTTGCCAAAATCACCGCAGATGGTATCACAGTTTCGGAATCGCGACACTTGCAGACATCATGGTCATTCGCAGAAGGTATCAGAGGGTATGGCGCACAAACTCAGTAAAATGTGGAGGATAATTTCTGTTGTATTTTACCTCGAAAACACAATTGTTTTTGAGACCCGATCACGATGATGTCATAGGTCTTTCGAAGAGTATAAAATTCTCCTCCTTTTTGAAGTTCTCTCTCCTCAACACTTTTGTTGCACTGTTGCAATGCCTTCTGCTTTAAATGCCGCTGCTCACACAGCCCATCATCTCCCTTCCGCCAAGGAAGTTAGCGCGACCACTCAACCAACATGAATATGAAGGGCAAGAATGTCATCGTAGGTCCCCAAGTTCATAATGCGCATACAACGCTAATCATCACCCCCTTTAGGTCTGCGTACCAGGAGCATTTACAGATACCTGAGATCAACACGTCCAAGATTGTAGGAGCTGTCGAGAAGCGCGGCGTCAGCCAACGACGTATTTGTTGTAAAGTGAGCTCAAAAATGAAGGTGTTGTCTGGTCGATGTGTACTTTACCTAACGCGCGCATATAGGGCATGGAAAGTGCATCCAGCATCTACTAAATGAACATATGTCGTGACACTGACAGAGAATCTTGGCGGTCCTTGATCAATTTTGATATTGATTTTGGTTAGCAGCCCCACTCATCACGGTTTGCCGCTGGGTGGAGGTTTGCTATTGTGGCTGAAGATGACGAGATTGAACATATTGTGGTTGACCTGACCCGCCTCAACCTCTATTGCCTTTCCCCGTGTGAGTAGCGCTATATAATATACAAACACTCGAAGAATCCATTGCTTACAGCTCGATATTCGTACCACAATGCCCAGGGGATGAAGGACCCGCACTTTGAACAAATGGTGTCACATCGCCTGGACTAACAGCGTCATCCGCCCTTGTCACGGTCAACCTACTTGTCAGCCATTTCGAAATCACATAAAAGGCGATCACCCCCGCCAACCTTTCTTTCCTTAGCACCACGATGCGCCTCGCTCAAAACCCCATCCCGCCAAGTACTGCAGGCTTGCGCTCTTGGGTGTTGAGAGTGGGAAGACCCGATGAGATGCCTAGCGCATTTCGATGGGTAAAAAGGACCTTGCAGAACTTCGGGACAGTAATGGGACTTCATCGCTCTGGGACATCCATGTTGCGACTTTCGAGTTGTGCTTGGCTCAGAATGCCCTCGCTCGATGAGATGCATTGCGCATTCGAAAGGCGGGGAAGAGGCCCTCTATCGCCTTGGGTCTGTCGCTAGGCGATGCCCTGGGTTTGGGCTTCCGCTTGATGAGATGCATTACGCGTTCGAAGGGCGAGGAAGCCAGGTTCTACTCCTTGGGTTGTCGCTCGTGGATGGCCTGGGCTGGGTTGAGTGTGGCTTACGCTTGATGAGATGCATCCCGCATTCGAAGGGCGCGGGAGTCATGTTTGAACTTCCAGGTTCTCTCATCTGGGTCGTCGTTGGTCGAAGGCCTGGGTTTGAGGGAGGCATCCGCTTGATGAGATGCATTGCGCATTCGAAGAGCGGATTATGCTTGATGAGATGC